>JAUZNC010021777.1:0-20448 GCA_034780395.1 Vannuccia rotundouncinata
TTAAAAATCAAAGTAAATTGAATATCGAGAAAAGACTGTTTTTGAGTTTGAAAAATAATCAATCCAAAAAATCCTTCTCTACCAGCCTCCGAAAGAAGCATGGCTGGCAACTACGAAGGGAACATCTCCAATCCGACAACGGAACAAACACTGCTCTCCTCTGAGGACCCAAGTCAAGCTCGAATGGACGATCATCCTCCGCCAGTTCCGGCGCGTGCACCTGCCTTCACCTTCGAGCGACCCTCCACCCACTACCTCAAGCTGTCAGCCGCTGCTTACCCGCTTGACGAGATCTCTGAATCGAGTTCAGGGGATGCGGTCAGCACCTATCTTCTGGCTGGTGAGGTACCGCAAGTAATGGGAGAAGTTGGCGGCCCCAGTCACCCTCAAATCGACGCTACTGTAATTTGTTATGACGCACCTAATCTTCCATTTGAAGATAATTACCAAATACCTCGAAACTAATAAGTTTTTCACTTGCATTTATACATTCGGTCTTAATTAATGTGTTACAAGTGCTGAAATTTATGTTTATTGAATATTTAATAACATTGCACATATAAATTGTTCATACTTCTATAAACTTTGTCAGATCGCAAATTAATGCTTTTTGAAGTTTATAAATAATGTAAGTATCATACACTAAATCTTTTTGAATAAGTTATAATATTCATAAAGTTACTATAAGCTGTGATTATAACTGTAATTTCTTACATCCAATTAATTTACATTATCATTTTAATAACTCTAATTATTCCATTGTTGTCATTCCATTATAACTAAAATATATCATCTTTGATGTTGTCATATAATCGTGATTTGTTTCGATATTACTTCATGATGATTTTATTCAGCGTTACAAAAACTTGCTTCATAAATATTAACACTTGTTCTGTAATAAATCATGTAATACATTATTAATTATTTAAAACATTCGATGAAACAAATTAAAACATTTTAAAGTTTTATTTAATTAAATGACATTTTTCATTACATCATGTATTGATGCACACAATGCTTCAAATATTTTATAATTTTTTTTTAATTTTTCGTTCTAGATGATTGAAATAATTAATCACAAATCATAATTAATTTGTATATATAAGAAACGTGCCTATTCCAATTTTGAAAGAGGATTATAATGTAGAAAAGAAAATGTAATCGAACAAAGTTGTAATGGATCTTTGAAATTCTTGAAATGGTTTAGAAAATAAATTTATAGAAAGATTAGAATAGTGTGCTAAAAATATTCGCTAAAAGGAGATAAAATCAAAATTTTTTAAAATAAACAAAATGATTTTTAAGAGTAATGATTAATCAATTTTCTTCAATGGTTAAGACATTAGAAAAATGTTATTAAGAATCTTATAATTCTGTAAACCAATAGATATATTAATTATGCTTTTTTGTTACCTTAAATTATAAAATTTAAAAGAAAATAATCAAACTTTAGTTTTGGGATATTTTTAGTCACAATTTCAGAAAAATATGGATTCATGTGTTTTTAGAAGTTATTTATGTTAATTAATTTTAATTATAAATAATTTCTAAGATGGCGGAGTGTTTCAGAGAGGCACATATTAAAAATATACAATAAAATACAAAAAAAAACAATAACAAAAACAGTGTTTAAAAAATTAAACAACCGATCAATTAAAAAAAAAGTAAAACAAAATTATTACACTGTCGAAGACGTAAAGTCGAAACGTTTGTAACCTCCCATCTCTCTATTCAAAATTTAAATTTTATGGTATATTTGTGGTTTTTACTCAAGAGTTTTTTAATTTATTTTTATTAAACTTTTGGAAATTTAATATAAATTTTTAATAAGTACCTAATAACATTATTAATACTTGCTTTAGTCCAAATAATAAAACACATTTATAAATTGTATAAAAGCATTTTTTGGTACAGCCGTGCATAAATATTATATTTCGAATAAATTTTTCTTAAAATGCAAACACGAAAAATTTACATATATATATATAATACAATTTCAACTACAATTGTGAAATAAATATTAATTTCTTAAACTATTGTTTTAATATAAAAGGTGTGCCATAAAATTGCTACAAGTGACACAAAAAGATTAAAATCTTTAAATATACGTATAAAATACATACCGATTACTGAAGTTACAAAAAGCATAGTTAGGTATTTAAGTTGTGTCATATATGTAAATAGCTTGTACAGTTATCAACATAACTTGTACATATATGTAAATTGTATGAATTATAGATGTTTAGAATAGTACATAATGACACACATAACTTATACAGTTACACATTAACTATGAAGGATCACAATAATCCATATTAGATATTAGAGTAACAATATATAGAAATAATCCCGCTATCGTAACGAAAAAGGGAGACTTTGGTGGCGATACACAGAATACATCATAGTGCTTAGTGTCGTTAAATACAGTCTTTTTCCGATAAGACACATTCAAGACACCAAATATATGATAGAGGTTATTGAGAATGATATTGTACAGTATCAGTGAACTTGATATAAAAAATACTGAAAATGGATAATAGCAAAACGATTTAATATATTTAAATTATTAAATATATTATTATTATTGAAATAAGTTTGGATAAACTTACTCGCCATGATCAAAGGCACACATAGAAGGAATGGAGAGGTTTCGGATGGATAATTCCAAGCCAACGGTAAAAGTTTCATATAATTGAGACACGCTGCCCAAACTCCACACATAATCCCCAATAAAACTAATGCACGACAAGCACTCCATTTATTGGATAAATTCTTTTCTAAAGGTATAAAATAATTTCATAAAAGAAAGATAAATACTAAGAATACGAATGAAACAAGAGCTGTAAGATTAATTCATATCACTAAGAATGGGCGTTATACTTCATGAAACAAACTCCGCTATTTTCTCCGCAAAAATGTAGTCAGTCTATCATGAATCCAACAAATATTTATGTTCTCAATAATAAATGGGATCTATAATTTTATTTCTTTAAAGTTAACTTTTGTAAGATAATAATATTTATTATTAAACATTTTTTATTAAAAATAGTGGTATCGAAAAATTCGTATCTGATAAGAAATATGAAATAATTATTTAAAAATCGTTAAGACATCTAAATTTTTAAAACTTTATCATTATATTAGGAATAGTAATATAACTATTCACTTAACAGTATTCTAGTTATACATTTCTAATACACTATTTGTTAATTAATCATTTTACATAAATTACAAAATATTACCTTCTAGTAATCCACTCATTTCGTAATCCTTCAGTATTCTGGACCGATTAAGTTCCAAAATGGTACCTTCAGTTATAACCGCTATCCCTAAGTAACCAATTTTTAAATTTCGTTTGCTTATGCATCGATCAAGTTTGGTAACGTTACAATTTTCCCTACGCTGATGCCACGTAATTTGAAACCAGGGTAGGAGTGATATTCCAATTATTATAATTATCAGAGATGCCAACACAGTAAAATTAAGAATGTAGGAGGCATGTATTTGTCGAGATTCAGTTAAAACCTTTCGCACCTGATCCCCGTAACTTTGGCCATGTATTATCTGTTTATTGGTGGATGGATATCGCTTTGAAATCCGATGTACAAGCGATTTAACCCTTGCTCTTTTAGGCATATCAGGGTAAAACCAACAAAAATACTTAACATTTGTTTCGTAAGTCTACAATAAACAAACAGCTTATTAATAAATTTTTGTCTGTTATAGATTTTTTATCGATTAAATTATTTGTAGAATTTAAATATTGGCATCAATAAATTGGCATCATTTAGTTTGATATAATCATTGACTTAATATAGATTATTTATCTAGATCGGCAAAGTGATAAAAAAACGTCCAGAGCGCTTCGTTTTTAAGAGGGAATTCAACCAATATTAAATATTTTAATAGGCTTTTGATTATTATATATTGATTGAATTCCCTCTTTAAAACGAAATTATTACCATATATAATTTAAATGCATTAAAAACTCTCATGAATTTCGTATTGATTAGCGATATTCCTTGTCGAACGTTTGCCAGTTTAGATTATAGAGTAAAAATATACCAAGAGGGTCCACTCCTCATTTTTGAAAGGATGCAAGCAGTTATCAAAATCACAGAATATGCTGATATTGATTTGTAGATTTCAAATTTATCATATATTTTTTTGTAGAAAATAGACAACATTATTTTTGGTCAGATACTACTATTTCCCTACTCATATTAAAAGTAGTAAATGAATATCTTTCTTTAGAATTTAAAAATCTAAGGAGAAAATCAATTTTTACCATTTTTACTTATAGATTTTTAAAGAACGATTTTAATATATATCAGATTTCAAATAATTAATATCTGTAAAAAAGTAGGCAGGATCGTTCTTTGGAAATATCAATTTTTAATAAGTAAATTAGATCTTCAATTCATTTTTTTATTATTAAGTGTATACTGTTAATATAAAGCTATAATATATTGTACTCTATTTTTCTTATTGGTATATTCTATTTATTATCAGTATATAAACGATTTGAATCGTTATTTAAATAAAAAATATTGCAAAAAGAACAAATTTAAACAATTTTCAGAAAAGTATTTTTTTGGAAAAAATGTTTATAACATTGAATTAAAATATATCCATAAAGAAAACAGGATATTGAATTAGTTTTATCCAGGGAATACGTTAGCCTGGTCTGCATACGGGCCTCAATTCAGCGATATATAACGTCTATGAATGATAATCGAGTTGTAAACATTTCACATGGCGGCTTATTCAGACGTGTTTTTCAAACCCGACTGAAATGCCTTCTGTGGTTATTTTTATTTAACAAATATGAATGAAATTCATCGATAGTCAATAACAATAAACATTTCCACCATTGCGCATAAACTTTCAACCATTTTAATTGTAATATTTATGAGGCTGTTATTTTCTATTTCAAAAATTTAAAAAATACAAGCTGACACATCACTTTAAGCGACAAATTTAATTTGTCCCTGCCGATTTCCTATATAAATACATTAGTAGTAACCCTTCTTAGGAGGACACCCCTTTAAACGGCCAGTATGATCACACCATTTCAGGACGGATAAAAACGCTATAAGCTATTTACAAAAATATGTATATAAATTAATAAATTACTGAAGAAATTCTGTTGTGCAAAAATTTTATGCAGAAAATGTCTTCCGGTGTCGTATGGGTGCAAATTTCTATACTAAAATTAAAATTGCAAGAATTCACCTGGAAAATGGTATAACAGAACAAGAATGTGTTACTATATACTCCTCGATAATGCGAAAGTGTACCTAAAAGAATATATATTAGTATGTATTCGAACATCAAAATTGTTTTTCTGCTGACAAAAATACAGCATCAAAACTCCATCCGTTGATGGTGGTATAATAAAAAATTAAAAGTGCATATTTATTGAAAGTTGATGAGCTACAGAATGTTTTATCTCGTATTGATGAGAATCTTTCCGCTGCAAATTCAATAAACTTGTCAACAGCTGTCTACTGAATCAGACAAACTTGGAATAATTATATTGTTACAGGCATTAAAAACTGTTTCAAATAGTGTAGAATTATTAATTTAATGAGAGAAGTTTTGAATGATGATGACCCATTCGAGTATAGTCATGATGCAGATGATAAACCCCTGTCTGTGCAAGAGATGCTTGATGTTGAATCGCTTCTTCCTGTCAATGTATCGTCATTGTCAAGTGCTTCTATAGAAATAGATTTGAAAGTTACTGCCGACAATAAAGAGGATTATGACAGTGCATGCGATCCAGGCAGCCATTCGAAACCACAATTTACGAGTTCCATTTTTTCTTCATTTTCAGCCGATTTAAACAATGCTCAAGATTGTTTGCATCTCTAAAAATTTTAAAAATATGTGAATCAAAAAGTTGACAACTGAAAAATCGCTTTTACTATGCTCACTTCGCTTTGCTAAGTGTCCCGACTCACTCAATGTACAATATGTATACCAACTAACACAAATAATTTGAAACCCTTTTGTATAATTTTGGCAGAGCCTAGGTTTACAGGTTAATGCATATGTTTATTACGCACACACATATATATATATATCTATCTATCTATAGTACTGTATTGATACATTTATACGAATACAGTAACAAAAGTTAATTATGTTTATTTAAATTTATAACAATTAACTCTCTATATTTAATTAACTTTCTAAAAACATTTCATCAGTGACATCAATTATAGCCGTATAAACAATAGATTCACATCATTGTAAATTAATATTCACTAACAACTATAATACATGATTCAACATTGTTGCATATAGGTATATATCATGGTAAAACGTATAAATAGATTATTTGTAATCCTTCTCAGACCACGAATTATTCTTTCGATTTCCGCATTTTTATATGGAATTACTAATATTATTGCGTTTACTATATATATATTAAAGTAAGTGACTATATATATACTAAGTATTTTATATATAAATTAATAAATGTATTAGGAAGCCGATTTTAACACCACGGACCAAAATTACTCTTCTTATAACTTATATTTATTTAGCTAAAATCCTCCCTCGTAATGCAACGTAGAGCAAAGTCCAGAACACCCTCTCTCAGAGCGTTACGTTACACGTTCTTAAATAACCTCCCTTTTATTTCAAAAAATTTCAATTTATTTTCAAAATATATCTTTTTAGAAATCTATAAAATATATTTTGTTTAAGTATAATACAAAAAACAAAATTAAATCAACTATAGCAAATAGCGCTAATTATAAAATATTTAATATGTAACAATTTTTTGGTAAAAAATTTCTTTTAATTATTTACGAAATATAGTATAATTAATTTTTTTAATTATATTTCATACTAAAATAAAATTAATATAGTAAGTTTTCTAATTGAAAAATATTGTTCCAACCAGTTGAATACAAACATACTAAAGACTACTAATATTAATAGTGTTATTAAATAAATTACCTTGTAATGGCTAGTTAGGCTTTAAAAGATGCTCAAGTGATTCATATATAAAAAATAAATAAAGTTATAAACTTTTTATGGTGAATAAACATAATTTTTAATTCATAAAATTTTTTAAATAAGTTGTCTCCAAATTATGGGTATGGTCCATACAAAACAATTTGACCTTAGACCCCCTCTTAATAACACCCAACAAATAAAAAAATCTATATTATTTAATTTTTCTTTTCCCATAGTGAAAATGCCCCACTTAAACACCCCTTCCCAAAAAATTCCTAAAGTGCATTTTGCATTAATTTAGTGACAACCCTTAAATAACAACCTATACATATTTTTATCACATATTTTAATTTTCAAATCATACATCAAATGTATATAGCATAACAATTTTAAAGGTTTTTAATGGACTTTTTAAAATTATATTAATGCTTTTCAAAAATAATTTGTTTGGTAATTTAGTTTACATTAAACATTACTAACCTTAATTATCTAAACCTAAATTCACTAAAACAATATCTAAACCTAATATAAATTTCAACCAACTAATAATCTGATTTTACAGGGTGGCCCAAAAGTTCCGCACCATGGCAAAATAAGATTTTTTAAAATTATTTTTATTAGGATATTTATTATTAGCACATTTATTAAGAAAAACTTAGTCAAAATAGAAAAAAGATTTTACATATCATTTATAAATGTTCAAAATGCTGTCCATCGAGTTCCATACAGGTTTTAACATGATAACCAAAGTTGCGACAAACCTTTGAAAGCAGGTCATTATCACCATCAATTTGGGCACAGGAGCTGGCAATCTTTTGAAGGAGATGTGCAAGGTCACAAATCCTTTTAGAATACACAATGTACTTAACATAGCCCCAGAAAAAGTAGTTCAGTGGCTTTAAGTCTGGGGATCTTAGTGCCCATTCAATGTGTCCCCGATGGCCTATCCATTTGTTTGCAAACTTCGTCTTGCTGGAACCAGGCTGCATATCCAAGGTCAAGTGTCATCATTTTGTTTTTCAACATATCAAGATAAACTTCTCTTTTAACAGACCCTTCAAATTCAAAAGGTCCAATAACAGTATTGCACCAAATTCCACAACAAACCATCACCAAGTCAGCTCCCTGATATTTATCTGCCACCATTCAATGTGGATTGGCTTGTGCATAATATCAACAATTATGATGATTGACCTGTCTGTCCATTAACTGTGAACATTGCCTCATCACTGAACAAAATATCAAATGTGAATTCAGAGTTTTCATCCAGATGATCAACAAACCAGGCATACATTTTCATTCTTCTGTCTGGATTGTCCTCACTGAGCTTCTGCAAGTGCTGAAGCTTGTAAGATGGAATTTTGACTGATAAATGATTAAAATGTTGTTCTAAAAATTGAACAATGATCAATAAAGAGATTCCATTCGATAAATAAATATCCTAATAAAAATGATTAAGAAAATTTTTATTTTGACATGGTGTGGGACTTTTGGGCCATGTTGTATAATCCTAATATTTATAAATTAAACATATTCTAATATACTTTAAGCTACAGATAAATAATTTTAAAACATAAAAATATAATTATTTGGTTATAATTTAGGTAATAAACTATCATAATAACAAATTTTTCGTAATTAAATATATATATACATGGTCTGCAATCCTCCCTTCTGCATACCAAGTATTTTGCATGCTATATATTTTAGCCTTTCCTTATTCTTTTATGTATAAAATTCGTTGATTGTCAACTAAATATGTCCTCCTAGAACTACATGCAATACAGGCTTGTCAATCATTTCTTCAAACACAAATAAATTAAAATTTGTTAATATTAAATTATAGTACTTTTATTAATTAACTACTAGTGATTCATAATTATTTCTGAAGTAATCCATTTATTATTAACATTTATTTTAAAAAGTCTAATTTTAAGACCTCTTATTTACCACTAAAAATATTAAATCTTCTGATATTGGAAATTCACAGATTTTTAAACATTTCATTAAAATTAATTTTTTCAAAAATCCTAATGTCATACTATTCTTATAATAATTTTCACATGTTTTATAAGATTTTATTTTAATAAGGTTAATATACAGATATTGTAAAAATATATGAACCCAAAATACAAAAAACATATGTCATTTAAACAATGAATGACTGGATATCACCGGTTACAGTCTTATGGTTAAAATAAAGTATTAACATTTGCTTATTTAAAACAGTAATATATTCAAATAATATAGTTAATACTTAATAATATAAATTATATATTTACATCCCTTTTTAAAAGGTATAATAACTAATAATTTTTTTAATAAAGTGTATTTAGCTAAGTATATATTTATAAAATAAAATAGTAATTATAAAAAATTATTGAATAAATGTTAACATATAGTTTATAACATAAAAGGGTAATATCCTTTTTAATTTAATTGATCTGAACTTGTCAGGATAATCCACTTTCAACTTTAAATCATATTTTTCAAAGACTACAACAAGGCTAGAAGAACTTATGTCATACCAAACAAGATTCCAGTATCATAGCTTCCTTATTCAAAAATCTTAAATGGATTAACATCCCTCCAATAAACACACCTATTTTAATTGATATGCCCACTGAGTTTGAAATTGGATTCACCCAACCATAAAATGTTGTCTATAGGATCTATAGCAAAGATTGTCTCCCAGAATTGTAAGCATCTATCTGGTTTGTATTCATTCATTTTATGCACCAAATATGGTTTATAAAGCTTTAAATCAATTTAGGGTATAACATTTTTTGGTAGCTTAAACTAAAAAATAAAATTTTTAAGGAATTTATATTTCAATTTAATAAGTTATTAGGATTAAAAATGATGTATTTAATATAAAACTATTTATATTATACAAATTATATTTTGATTATTCTGTTTTATTAGAAATTAATATCTAAAAAATCAATTACTTACCTAATTTTAAAATTTAATGAAATATATTTTATGAACTTATTTTTGTTTGTATTATTTTTGGTAAATTTTAAAACATAATAATACTAATTTAATAAAATGTTTTGCTATGTAAATTTTGTTATAAGTAATTCATAATTTTGACTCCGATTTCAATCTAAATATTTATTTGAATAGTTTTGTTTATTAAAAATAATATTTTTTTAACTAAAAATTATTAATATTTATTTTTATATATTTCAATATTAGAAAAACTATAACTATTAAAATACTATTATTATATCCAAAAATTTAAAACTAATATAAATTTATGTAGTTTAACTTTATATGTTATTACATTTTTAAACTCATTTAGAACATACTAATTTTGCTTCTTGATAGAAATTTTTTCACCTTATAATTTTTTATTATTTTTTTAAATAAAATTTCAGTAATTTTTGTAAACAATATTTTTATAAATGTTTTTTTTTATTAAAACTCACTCATTTATACAACTTACTTTTTGAAATAATACATATAATAGAAAAGGAAAAGTCCACTGATTTTATTATAAAATCAATCAATTAACCTGTTTACATATAAAAGATTATAATGTCAAATAAAATTTTATACATGTATTCATCTTTTAATTCAAAAAATGGATTATTTAATGTAATTATATATAATTTTACATTGTTTTCATTAAATATTTGTTTAATTGTTACCCAGTCAAATTAAATAAGTCCGACTACGTATATAACTATTTAATAATTATATTCAATTTATATTAAATACCACCCATTTAGAAATATGAAATACAGTAGCTCATTAAATTTTGCTTTGAATGTTATTAAGTTTAACCAATTTTTTCTGTTAAAATCATATTTGTGTATCATTTGATTTGGATCATATAATGCATGATCTCCTTTCGAAAACATGAGAGGACAATCATTAGTTATGGTTCATTCAAAGATATTTTCTTTTTATTATTCTTACTCTTTTATTCGTTCTATTATTATTTTAATATATTTATATATTTTTTTTTACAAATTTGTTACTTTCGAATTAAAAATGATCAAATAATCGAATGAATGCAAATATGTGAATTATTTACGACAATGTTAATTAGACCAACCTAATTTATAAATTATTTATGATATCTTTTTAAACTGTTTATAAAATATTGTTACAATTTTGTTGTTATTATGACTAAAATGTATATTGCTTTTGGTTCAATAAAATAGAAAAACTGTAAATACTTCAAAAGAATAGACATCAGATTATTGGTTTAATATTGGGTAACTTTAGAAAGACATTCCCAGTAACTTTAATTGACTAAAGCTTTATTTTGAATAACTGTAATATTTCGTGTTTACCTAATTCATGATTTATTAGATATTCTATTCATAAGGTATACATCATAGTTAATTTAAACAATAACAGGTTGTGTCTTATCTTGAAATAATCAGACCTTCGCTTGATAAAATAATTTGGAATAATTAATATAATTAATGTATTGACTTGACTCAAAATTTTCTTTGTAAATAAGGTTGAAATAGTGTTCGAAAATGTAACTAAATACTAATTATTATCCAACACAAACAAACATTTATTGCAATGATACATGTACCATGTTACATGACATTTGTTTTATATGTGTGTTTATGTTCTTAGAATAATAAAAAAATCAGATTTAATAAAAATTTTCATCCGGTTGTTGTAGATAAGTTAATATAATATATCCAGTATGCCAGGAAAGTAGGAAAATCAGAATATCAATATAAAAAATATTGTCTAGAATACGTCTAGAATGAACTTATCAAATAACCAGGGAAATATTTATTTGAAATTTACTTCAAACTTTAAAAAACGTTCTTCTTGATTTTTTATTGGTATTTATAATAAAATGTTTGGTTAGCTTCAAGGACTATTATTCAGTAGTCATTTTAGTAATTTATAATCTGTTTGTTAAAACAACTTAAAATCTAATATGGCGGAGTGTGTCAGAATGACACATAATAAAAATGATCTGGTAAAAACCAAAATAAGTAAAATAAATTCACTTTCTGTGAAAAATTAACATCTAACACTACAATTAAATTTTATTTAAAAAGAATCAGACGTAGTTATTTGAAGTTTTTGTAGGTTTTTGTTATTTTTTTGTAAGTTGTTGTAAGCTATTGTACATTTTTGTATGTTTTGTAGGTTTTTGTGGGTTTTTATAGGTTATTGTAACCTTTGATTTTTAAATCAATATGTTTTTGTAGTTTTAGCGATTAATTTTACACAAAGTGTTTTATATATTATTTTTAAAAATGTTATTGTATTTATTTGTAAATGTATAACTTTAACAACATTTTGTTAATATTATCCCAATAAAAATTTTGTCATTGCGAAAATAATTAATTAATTAATAAGAAAGTTAGTTACATTGAGGTGCAAGATCAAATACATTATTAGTAACAACAAAATTTAAATCATAACATTTCTTCTATATCTAGAAATTATCTAATAAAAAAAAATGTTTCAAATTATTTGCTGTATGATTTTATTTTGCTCTTTATCTCTCCGGATGTCAATTCTGTCGACTTTTTAAAAAACCCGACATAGTCATTATTTTATTTTTTTTAAATATAATTTTTGAAAGTTTTCATTTTGTACTTTGATTGCTGTTAAAACTTTTTTTAAACATCATTCAACCTTCTACGTTTTAATAAGTTTTCTATATAATCTTTCAATTTGAATTGCATTAATCAAATTTGTTGTAATTTGTTTCACAATTCATTAAAAAAAATGTATTACATTTTTTTGATATTTTTGCTCGTATTACTCAGATTAATTTGTTTTAAATGATCTTGAAAATTTCTGTCAGAGATTGGAAGAAAGAATTATAAATTGTGGTACAATTGTAAAGTTTTGACACTTAATTATATACCAGATAATCTCTTTCAACTATATTTGTATTCTTAAAGTGTTAAATTAACAAATTTTTAAACTGTTAATTGTATTAAAAGAACATTCGCTGATTTTAGATATGTTTATAAAAAATAAGTTTATATATCATATTATGCATATTATTAAATGTTTTAGCGCAGTTACATTGTTATCTGAAAATAAATACTTGATATATAATCTGTTCATCTTTTCAATTCGAAAACAATCTCCCTTTAATCAGGTTTATTCTCAAGGGATTGTATGCATTAAATAAATAAGCATCTATTTTCAAGTCAAGTTAATTATTTATTGCTTACTCCCGATAAATCTAGAAATATAATCTAAATCAACCTTTAATGATCGGGACTGCAAAAAGTCATTTTGAGATATATTGTAAAACTAATAAATCTGAAGAAACAAATAATTCACGGAAAAGTTAAATAGTCTAATTTGTATGTAATATCTTTTGTTCACTTTTAGAAAGGAATTAAAACATTTACAAAATGACACTTAAAGAATTGTTGTTTATGCGTTTCTATATTCAATTAATAAGAATATATTTAATTTATTTTTCGAGTGGTTTCTTTTGAAGCAATTAGAAAGATTTTATTTATATTGATTTCCTTTTTTGCAGTTGCTAAAACACCCCAACACCTAGAAACATGACAGGCTCTGAAGAAACCTCTAGTTTTATATCGCCGGGAAATTCTTCCACATCAGTCCAACATACCTGCAATGAAGTCATTTTTCTCCCCATTTTCAATGAGTCTAATTGGCCCATGGCTTTACGGGCCTTCCTCTACCTCCTGGGGATGTTATGGTTCTTTCTGGGCATCGCTATTGTCGCCGACGTTCACATGTGTGCCATAGAAAAGATCACCAGCGCGACGAAAAAGATCAAAATTCGGGACCATAACACAGGTAGAGGATTTTGGTTTATTAGTATTGAAGGCAACAAATATCACATTTCTTTCATGTCTTGAAAGAAACAAGATGTTTTTGCTTACTTTTGCATGTATCGAGTTTGTCTTCTATCTTTTGCCTTAGATTAGACATGTTTGAAAAGTTCTATCAAATTTTATCTTGATTTATTTCTCTTGACTTCACTCACTCAATCGTTTTTCTTGTAGATTTTCATATTTATAAAGAATTTATTAACTGTGAATAAGACACATTTTTTCTAAGATATGCAAAACACTTCGAGAAAGCCAATAAGTTATTCTGAAATAACACTAATTTGATTAAGGGGACATGACATGTGAACCAAAACTAAGAATTTTTTTTCAAATTTGATTTTAAACAAAATCATTGAATATATTGAATGTTTTATAAGTTCATCATTCATTGAAGCAAGTTAAATACAGAAAACCATATTAATATTATTTAATGACGCATTAGTCACCAGAATATTTTTATTACGGGAGAAACTTCATCTTTCTCGTATTCTAAATTTTAAACTCTGATTTACCAACTTTCGTTTCCAGGCGTGGAACACGTGAAGCAGGTATCTGTGTGGAACGGAACTGTGGCAAACTTGACACTGATGGCTCTGGGGTCGAGCGCACCCGAGATTCTACTCTCTCTTGGGGAGAGCGCTGGTAGTGGATTCACCTCTGGACACCTTGGCCCGGACACCATCATTGGTTCGGCTGCCTTTAACCTCTTTATTATCACAGCTGTGTGCATCATGGAGGTCGGCTTGCCCAACAAACGGATCAAAAATATCAGCGTCTTCTTCACGACCTCGTTGATATCTGTCTTCGCCTATCTCTGGCTGCTGGTGATTCTGGTGGGTGTAACCCCGGATTACGTGGATCTCTGGGAGGGAGTTGTCACCTTCCTGTTCTTCCCTGTGCTTGTGGTGTTTGCCTATCTCGTAGACATTGGAGGCTTCCGAAAGGTGTTCATTTGGACTGTGGAGCACGAGGAGACATCATCAGATTCAGATCAACAAGGTGAATTAACTTTTAATTGTATTTGTAAAACGATTTGCGATAAATTTTTATCTATTTTTGTGAAGATTTATTTTCAATTCAGGTAAATAAATTTTAGTTTTTCGCTATTCTTGATTTTTGAATAATTGGCTTCTAAATCAGTCTGTGCAGCCAGTCACTTTGAACAATTAAGTTTTATTTATAAAGTCGAAAATGAAAATTTAAATTCTAAGAGATTATCAAGTAATTAAGAATTCAGCAGAAAGATCAATTCTCAGTTAGTGATTAGTGATTGCCTATCAGTATGGAAACTTCAAGGTCAGTACTTTTGCTGCTCAGAGATCAAAACAATCAGTTTAAAAGAACATTAGATATTCACTCCCGAATCGGTTTGTGATGAATTTCTAATGTTATTTCAATGTTTATTAATTAGAATAATCTTGTTTTAAAATCGATAATTTCGTTTTACAATTGAATCTCTTTAAATGATCTCAGTTTTGCTATTCTTGCAAAGTATTCAAAAAAAGATTACATTAGAAGCCATTTACATTCCTTTAAAGAATAATATCATGTATGAAATTGCTTTGTGTTGATTTTTTTAAAATGCAATATTTCTACTACAATTTTTACATTCAATATACCGTTTCTTCTTTGTCTTTTTCTCCTGTTAAGCTTGTTTATCATGTTATCGTTTTCGTTATCGTTTTCACATTTAAACCAAGCTCTGAATTACATTTGCTTTTTATTTAAATAATTCACACAAGATTGATTCTTTAGATCTCCCTATTCTATCCAATCGTTTCGATGTCTCAATCTGTTGAGGGTGATTTATGTTAGTGACCATAAAAAACATAGCTCTTAACAATTGATTGTTTTATATCGAGTTATATTTTTATTCCAACATCAAATTCAGCGAAGGTAAGGAAGAATGTATTGGCAACATTTCACACTTAAATTCCAGTTTCAGAAAGAAATATCCCTCCTTAATTACTTCCATGCTTGAAATAAATTCAAATGTCGCTTTCTTTTTTGTAATGGTTGCATGTTACGCGTGTTATAAATAATTATCCATTCAATTGTTTTACTGTGGCCTTCATGTATGGCAGACAATTAATTATCTCCGAGCGTATTGGTTTACTCAGCCAAATCATACAGTCATATCCCAACCGAATATTTTGTTGGGAGGCTTCATATGCTCTCTGATTAAGCACAGTCACTATTTAGGAGTGTTCAAAGAGTTGGAAATCCTTGTTCACTAGCAAATGAAAGAAGTCTTTCTATCCCGAGTGGGTTAACTTATCTTGAAGGTTGTATATTGGAAAGAAGTTAATTTATATAAGGATATTTACCGTGGAAAACAATTTCGTATTCACTTCATTGATCTAAACCAACACGTCGCGTTTCGTAGCATTTTTTTCTATAAAGTGTTTTGTCTGAATTTATGGACAAGTATTAATTACTGTTAGGTTTTATAGTTTATTGTAAATCAGTTGATTGTTGCTGATACGATTCCATGAAAACGTCTACGATTTTATTTATATTTCATGATTTTAAAAGGATGTTGGCGTCTAAAAACTTTTAAATTAAAAATGTTTTACAATATTTGTTATTAAAACTTTTTCCAATATTTTTGTTATATGTATATAATTGTTATTACCAGCACGCCATGCACCTGATCGCATAATTTAATTGACTATTTATTGAGATAATTACATTTCAAACATTAATTTTCACAATTTTATTGGAATTAAAACATCGAGAATTTAATTTACAGAATACCAAACCGGCTAATTTTTAGATGTAACAAACATTTAAAAATACAATTTCTATTTTTAGTTATTTTAATTCAACTCAAAGACTACTTTTCTATAAAGACAACAACAACGATTCTATTCTACCTGATCCACAATTTACACACCTTTTCTTTGAACTCTTCTATTCAGAAAAGAACTTTAAATGAAAAATACGGTGGTGGATATTATTTTGTACATAAATAGGCCACTTTTAAATATATTGATCTTCCCAACCAATTCATGTTGATTGTTTATTTATTCTTAAATATCACAAAAGTTATACATCAATAAATCAATAAGAACATTTTCTAATTAGTTTAATTAGACACAAAAGACCCTTTCACAAACAATATCCATAATTATACAACTAATTAAGAACACAAACTTGCAGAAGTATCTTCGATATACCAACAAATGCAGCTGATGGATATCTAAAATTTCGTGCGACATTTATAGTTTTTTGATATAATGATATTTATGCATATTTCATTATCTCACAAGCCTTTAATTATGGTTACCAACCAGATGGTTGTTTCTGAAAATTAATCTGTAACTGGGCTTTTTGTTGTTATTAGTCTGCAGATAATAAATTTGTATCATATAATTAGTACAACAATAAAGATATTGTCTAAGATATACGTCCCATATATATTAATTAAATTTTAAACATGCGATAATTTGCTAATTTTATGAAAATAACAAAGAAATATTAAACTTTCTATCAATTTTTAATTAAATTAAAAGTTCAATATTTTTTTGATTGAGATCGATATTTTAGAAGGGAATATGATTCATAAATATTATAAAATTTCTAATTTGATTATCCACTATTTCAATTAATTTCTTCAAGGATACATCTTGCCAATACTATCGTCGATCTCTTTCCTATAATTGAACTTTGTCTGCCGAATATAATGAACTCAGAGTATATACAAGTTAAGAAGAGGACTCGAAATAAGACCTCAAAATACTTATTTTTTTCTTAAACAGTTTTTGCTTATTAGCATATTCTCTGTGTATTTTACAAGCACTGGAAATTGAGAAACTGTGTTATTGAAATTAAATACGCTGAAAATATTTTGACGAACAAACAAATTGTCGTGAAAACCTTTCTCTTGGATATTGTCAAAGATATTAAAGTACTGTCAAAGGTGCGTCACTAAATAAAATGAATGACTAATTTCTAAAATAAAATGTTGGCTAACAACATTATAATTATTCTACTTTAAAACATCTTCCTTAAACCGATAAGTTCATAGAAATTGGTCTAAAATTGAGTCTTTCAAAATTGTATAATACGAATAGATTAATTAGATTACATTTTATGGTCTCCGTTTTATTTTGGTATTTAAGCCGAGATCCCGGTGATTGACGCAGATGCGATTCGTGAGTTCCTGGCCAATCTGGGCCCAGAGGAGAATCTAACGGACGATGAGATTGTACGCTTGATGATTCGGGTAGCCACAGACAAGCAGCACCACTCCAGGGCCTGGTACAGAATCAATGCGACCCGTGAGATGACGGGGGGGCATAAACTCGACGTGGAACTGGATGAAAAGTTGGAGGAGGTGGGATTATTAGCGTTTATTTAATGTTGGTAATATTCTGCTTTACTCAGGTGTTTCATAGTCGTGACGATCCAAATCTTACCAGAATTTTTTTATTAAATTTTAAAATGTGAAACGGTTTTATTCCTGATTCTAAAATCCAGAATTATTGCAACAAATGTTTCATGTTGATATACTTAGAATTTTGAGTTTACCTTTTGGGGTAATGTTTCACTTATTCTTTTAAGAAAATAGATTTGTGTTACATTATTGTTTGTGTCGGTTACCATTAGCAACAAAAAACTGACTTGTTCCGTCTTTATATAAAGACTGAATGAGTTAGCTAAAAATATACCAATAACAAAATATATTTTCAGCTAAACGATGAGAATCCAATTACACGGGCTGCTACAATACCGAGCTACAGAACTAATCATTGCCTTTCAGACTGCAATATTACATTTTCTGCGCCATCAGACCAAATCACTGATTTCGGGGTAACTTGATTTGTCGGTCTGAAATCAGTGGGTTAATATGTCTTCTCCATAGAAAATGGGAAATACAATCTGGAATGTTTTTTGGTAACGCAGCGATGATGTGGCTATGAAACTGTTAAGAATTTTCGATAAGTAATTTCAGAGAGATAATTTGCATAATTGTTGACAATTTAAGTTATCACTGACACAGAATCAATCAATCGGAACAGGAATTATATACTCGAGGTTACCGCTTTAATAGATTTGTTTGCGGACTACAAATATCTTTAAAACAGCAATTCGCTAAAAAATTCTTATTTATAATTTATTTTAATTTATTTAGTAAAATCTATAAATTAGTAAGTAATATAAAAGTGATACAATTGTAAACTTTGTGAGCTCTTTTGAAAAATAATATTGTACTGGAATCATCTATATTTTAGCATTTTTAGTGAAAATATTCGTCAGTATTACAACACTTATTTTTTATAGTAAGGTTTCCATTGGCTAACACAATACATAACCGTCAGATGTTTTACATTTATTATAATGAAAACATACGATCATAATATAACGACTAATTCAGTAGTAAGAACAATACAATGTTGTCAGCTCCAATTTAGTTTTTAATACATTTTGTGGTTATATCAATTCTTTGTGACATGAGCTAACTCACTTTTCGCCATTCTTCCTGATAAAAATGTCGCAGATTTTTCTTGAATTACATTATCATGATACTGTTTTTGTTTAATATGCCAAATGCTCATCATACGTTGGAAAATAAATATTATATTGTTATTATGAATTATGAAATAATAACCATGGTAGCAAAAAGATGAAACTATTATTACTTACAATATAATGTTGTGAGACAATATTAATACCTTAAAATACTCAATGCAGCCGTATGTTCCAATTATTATCTAATGCATTGCTATTATATGAAAAAAGTATTTGCAATCCATTTTAAACTGCTCATTAAACAATCGATAAAGATATTTATGAATGTAAATTTCCATTATAATATCGATCCTCTTTTGAATATGTTTTCTGGTGGATTTTCCAACGCGGTTTAAAATATTGGCACATTCGAACAGAATTTTCTCTTTAAGTTCGGCGATATTTTCCATATGCAAGCATCAAGAAGCGATAAATGAGAGTACCGTAATGGCCATTCGATCGCACAACGTCGAACAATCTACTTATCTTTAAATTCACGATCCAGAAAATCCCGCACAATAGTTTAAAAGTGAGGTGAAAATATATTTCTTTTGAAACATTTGAATTTTAAACAAATATGGTCCTAGTAACCGTTCATTCCATATCGCTACACACCCTACCATGTTGGTATTATTTCGAACTCGAGTAGCCTTTACCCAATGTGGATTTTCATTCACCCAGTGGCGTACTGACTTCAAGATGAGTGAATACTTCTGTTGAGGTCCCTCCATCAGTAGAACTTCAAGATGAGTGAATACTTCTGTTGAGGTCCCTCCATCAGTAGAACTTTTTCGGCTTCCTGGTAGTCGACAGTCGTGAACACTTCCATTTCTTTTGAAACGTTTGATTAAATGTGCTATGATTAATTGGAGGTCGATCTGGGTGTTAGTGATGGTGTTATATTGTCAATAATGATAGCATATTTTGGATATATCCCTGTATTAGAAGTACTTATGCGATACCATGTATTGGAAGTACTCCTGCGATACCATGTATTGGAAGTACTTCTGCGATACCCTGATGCCCTGATACCCCGATACCATGTATTGGAAGTACCCTGCGATACCCCGGACTGATGCGATATACCCTGTATTAGAAGGACTCATGCGATATACCCTGTATTAGAAGGACTCATGCGATA
>JAUZNC010021777.1:28970-67235 GCA_034780395.1 Vannuccia rotundouncinata
AATATAAAATGATTTATTCAACATTTACAACAATCTGTTAGACGATTAGTGGATTCGTTATTTTTATTTAAAAGAAATATGAAATATCAGTATGAAATAATGAAGATATGTTTCATCTGTTTAATAAAGACTATATCAAATAATTATCCATGTGTTTTACATGACGGGATGATATGCAAATATTCTTATTCATATTATTTCTATACCAAATTTAAAAAATTATCTTTCTGTTTGAATCAAATTTTTTTAAATTGTTATCTGTGTCATCCTGAATTCTTATTTTAAACGAAACATGAATACATCTCTTACTCTCTAGAATTAAATACAAAGTACAACAAATCAGAAGAGCATTTAAGACATGCTTGACAGTCACGTGACTTTTTTTCATCCCTCTTATTCTGTCCTCATAGAGTGGTCTCTTCAGATGGAACCGCTACTAGCAATGACGACTTTATTCCGATCGACAAAGTCCTCACCTTTTCGTCGGGTGTGGAGGTTGTCAAGTTCAGTGTGGAAATAATTGACGATGACGAATGGGAACCGGACGAAACCTTCTTTGTTCGCCTAAGTTTGGAAGAGGAGACGGAAGCACGCATCAACCATGATGTTGTTCTGGGCCTCAAGGCCATAACACAAGTCACAATCTTAAATGATGATGGTAGAGAGCCCTCCTATTACCTTATCGTTGTGTTACCATGGCGTTGTCTCTGTGTTTTGTCTCCATATTGTCACATTCTGTGTACGTATCGTAAGCTCGATATGTTTGTTGATTATGTTTATGTTTGTTATATATTTTCTGTAACGTTTAATGATATATAATGTATTTAAACGATCATAGAATACTTTGAAGAATTACAATTCTTATTATCCGAGAAATATTTTGAATAACTTTAAATGCTACTTACAGTATAAGTATATATTATTTGAAGTCATAAACAACTATTCAAAAAATGTTTAATCATTTTATCAAAGAAACAAAAAGCAATAAATTCTTAATTACTTAATAACAAGCAAGCTGGTTTCCGTTTTAAAATTAAGAATTTCTTAAATAATGAATGAAATTTAATTGTAAGTTGAGTTTTTATATATTGTATATTTAGTTATTTATTTATTTGAAACATTAACCAGAGAGCAAACCACGAGTTTTTATAACTTATTTCTAACTGTTCCTGCCAAAGATTCGTTGAGCAATTATAAGGATTTTAGCAGTAAATAAAATTATTTGTCAACTGACCACATTGAACACTAAATGAATAAAAATAATATTAATTGAACGATTCTAAAAACTGTTCACAAATAATTCATAATATATCTTTTAATATAATATATAAATATCCTTAAATATGTCTTATTGAACAACAACCGGATTGGAATACAATTTTGACACTAAATCGCAACTTTATTGCTACTTTTAAAATAGTGTACTTAAAATATTCATGAACATCAAGATGTCCACTGCTTATATTGATACATAAACTTATTTTATTGCAAACTCTATAAAGTTAACCTAATTAAAGGATGATTATAATAAGTGTATCGCGGATCGAAGTAGATGTTAAAGGATGACTAACGTCTAGTTGAAAGAATGATCGAATATTATTGGAAATATAATATGTGAATAGCACACGATTCGAGCCTTTAACTATCTGATAATAATAAAATTTAGCAATAAATTCTACCAATCTTTACAGCATAAAATAAAATTAATACTTAGTTTTTCCAGACGAAATCATCAAATTGTATTCAATAACACGAGAAAAGTATATAATGGAATTTTTACTTTCGAATAAATTGAAAATGTGATAGTTTTTATACATAGAGTTGTTTCGTTTCATTCAACTCATGTTTATTAGTATAAATGAAAAGTTTCAGAAAATATGGTCAAATTAATTTATTTTTAAAATTGAGCTCAGCACTCTTCTGAAAAATGATCTCATTTCTGACCTCGAGATATTAGTTTTCCTTTTCTTTTCTATCAACCAAAAATTCAATTGTCTTATTTTGGTTGTCCGCAAGTAAGTTGTTTCAAACAGATTTTTAAAGTTCAGCGATTATTATAGCGATTATTCTTCTTATATGGACAAGGTTTAGTTAGCTTTCGATCATTATAGTTTATAACACTACCACCATTAGATTTTTTGCGAATCTCAAATTGCTTTCCTTTCATTATCGTGCGATAACTTTTGTTTTCATTATTTGGAGAAAAACCTTCATATGTAGACATTTCCAAATTTATTACTTTTAGTTTTTTTACACCTTTAGAGATGTTTTCAAACCTGTCATCCCTCTAAACCATCTATTTCCTGTGCCAACAGGTAATATAGACGACTTCATTCAGGAAATGACTGGATATATACAGCATGCAACATCATTTACAGGCTTCCTTCTAAATTTGAGTTATTTTTAAAAGCTCATGAACAAAAACACTCAGTTAAACATTTCTAAAAAGTAAATAATTCTTAGATAATAAATGTTAGTTTATCCAAGTAGGAAATATTATAAAAATGAATTTATTGAAAGGTCAATGGAGAGTGTCTATAGAATTTATATCAAAAGGTTCTTCTATTTATCTTAATTTTTTATTCGGTGGAAAATATAATTCAAACATTTTAGTTAGATAAACTTATTTGTAAAGAAAACATGAATAACTAAACAATAGTTTTAATAAAGAAAAACATTCATTTCGGGAATTTTCTTCTTGAAATATCTAATGAAATAATCTATATTCAAACTTATTTCAATTCATGTTTGGCTAAAGTGGATGTTGTTAATAAAAAGAAAAATTCTTTAAACAATTGTTTTGGCCTTGTAAATATTCAAAATATCTTTTAGTTATAAAACTGTCTTGTTTTCCCTTTTAACAAAAACAATACCCCTGATTATGGGCACCCTGTGTAAACACTACAATGCTCCTCTTAAAACTAGTTTTTCGGCAAATAATAATTGGCTTTTCTTTAAGTAAACAAAAGACCTTTTTTGATTTATCTTCTTCGCAGAATACGGTTGGTCATGGTTTACATTAAAGACTAAAGTGGTTTATGTTCAATAGTTAAATGTCAAGCCCGAGGGGACAACATTTTTAAGATTCTGATTTATCTTAAATATTAATTAATAAGGATCCAACATAATAGCAAGTAATATAATATTAAAATGAGGCAGCTTGCAATAGTTTGCATCAAACCATAAGTTTGAGATGAATGTTTTTGAGTAAACACTTGGTCTTTCCTTGTATACTTCGAAGTTAAAACAACTCGATCAATATTAATAATTGGAAAGTGTTCCTATATTTTTGGGAGGGAGTAGGATATGTATTTGTGCCTACTTTTAATGTGAAATTAGTAATGGTAATTGTCTATAGTTAGAAATGAATGATATCAAAGAAATGACAAAAAGTTCGTATAGCTCTGGACGTTTTCTAATAACGTTCAATTTAATAATTACAATTTAAAATAAAAGTATCTTTAGTCAGTGTGCAAAATGAGTTTCTTAGACGTCTTCTATATTTTAGTAGAGAAGTAAGAACAATGATTACTCTAAAACTACAACGACCAAATAGGATTAACTATTTAATAAAAATGGAGGTTTTAATATGGAGATGTGAATTTTTTACAATTTGAAAAATAAAAAATAAATTAACAAAATCGTTAAAATATGAAAAAAAATTAAATATAAAAATTTATATGAGAGATTCTAATTTATTTTTCACATTTAAGCGTTGTGTGACACACATACCTATATGCTAACTTTTTAAACCACTTTTACCGTTTATTGTTTTTACATATATGCAAATTTGGGATTTGGGAATCCTATTTTCTTCTAAAAATGTGTTACCTAGGTGACTCTCCTGGCATGAGGTCTTTTTCTACAGCTTCTATTAATATCTGGCTGAATATTTAATTTTCCCCAGAGGATATTATAATTTGTCCGTGTTAATTCTTGTCCGTGTAAGCAGATGTAATAACCGATATCTAAATCTTTATTTTTAAAAAGTTTTCACCGTTTGACCGCTCGAAATAATGTTCAACCTTTCAAATACACGTTAATAGGAATTATGTTTATATTGAATATTTTATATATAATAAATCAACTACTAAATTGACTAACTAATAATTATGATATATTATTAATAATAAATAATACTTGGTTAAACTTGATTACAGTTTAAACATTTATACACAACATTATTATTATTGTTAATAATTATTATTATTATTAAACTGTTTTGCTATAAATCCAAATGTAAGTGTCCTTTTCAGATAATTGTGAAAGAAAAACATAATTTCTAAAGTCATTTCTAAATGCATTTGACAAATAAGAGTCATTCGTATTAATGTGTTATTGTTTAGAATTAGTCAGTATATTCATCACTATAAGTAGAATCCTTTCAAAGATTGAAACATAATTTCTATTTAGACTTCAGCCTTTATGTTTCTAATTTAATTTTTCTGACTAATCCACTTAAAATATGTTCTTGAATTTTATTTTCATTGCATGCATTGTGAAAATGTGTCTCATAATATGCGTGTTAATACATAACGTAAAATGTTAATTCAGTGTAACACAGAAAATGTTGATACATAATATATACTTACAGATACAAATTTCTAAATTGAAGTAAAGCTAGATTATAGTAGTATGGACTGTCTACATCCAGATCACGAGTCATCGCATGCGTGAGCAGCATGACGTACTGCGCTCTGATTGATTGATCACTCTTTCTTTATTAACACTAGAATTATTAAAGTATTGTCAGAATGCATCTCTAAAGAAAGGAGATCTCTTGTCCATCTTAAATAAAATGGCCGCTTTCAGAATTTGATTAACTTCGTCAAATAAAAAAAAATTCGATTGCATTGCAATTAACGGATGAATGTATAGACACATTTCTAGAAATTGGACGTATTGATTTATTAAATGAGTGACGCAACTTGAATATTGTTGATAAACAAGTATAGCCGAATAATAATAAAAAGATATAAATTTTATCCACTTGCATGCTCTTCTTATTGTTACAGCTTATATAAAAAACTATAAATAAAAATAAAATTTGTTATTACTACATATAAGTAAGTATAAAAAGAAAATTTGGAAACTTTGGAATTTTAAAATTGTTATCAATTTTTAAGTCAAATTCGATTTAAAGATTATTATTTCATATCTTTTTCTGAGTCAAATGATTTAATATTATTTGAGTCTGATGATTCGAGACAAAGTAATAAATATCACAATTTTATTACAATTAGTAAAATTCTTATTTTTTTATGAATAATTATTTCACTTGTTTATTTTCTTATGCAATAAAGCGTGAATAAAAGCTGTTTTATATTATATTTTGGTTCGCTTCAGAGCCAGGAACCTTTGAATTCTCACGGCCAACACTGGTCGTTAAGATGTCTAGTGATATGGCTCCGATACCTGTATCCCGTAGTAACGGTTGTGATGGGCACGCATGGGTTACATGGATTGTTGAGGCGATGTCGGCGGTGGAAGGTCGAGATTTTATCGGTACTGAGGGCCAGTTAGACTTTGTTCATGGTGAGACGAACAAGACAATTGATCTTCCGATTCGCTGTGATGATGTAAGTTAAAAATATACCAAGTATGGACAGTTTTCAAGTTCAGAAAGGTTTTTAAAATACCTGGAACAGTAAGCATGTTCAATTAAGAAAACAAATTGTTTCTTTTAAAAATCTTTTTCATTTTTTTTTGTTACATAAAAAAATAATTATTTTATTAATGTTAATGTTAATTATGTTAATTATTTTATTAATTATATTTATATTAATTAATTTCTAAATGTTAAATTCAAGTATTAATTAAACACTTTGGTTTATTAATTAAAAATTATCAAATATCTATTGTATCACTTGATGTTGTCATTTCGTGGTTGTGGTTGAATTTACATATTTATTGCTCCTCTAAGAACTATCATTAAATAGATGATATTTATCAATAAACACTTCGATAGTTTTCAAGCCTTGTTGAGTATTCCTAGAAATGTCTTTCTAGATTAGTTTTTAAAATTAGAGTAATTATTAAAATCACATTAGATATAGCCAAAGCAGTCAAAGGGATTATGTGTACAAGGGATGCTTTAAACAGTTTGATTTAAAATAATAAAAAATTTACTTGTTGTATTATTAATTTGAAATATGGATAAAAAAACTGGCCTGTATCCAGCGAAAGTAAAAAGGTGACCGAATAAATTTTTTTTCAACAATTTTGAAAGGGTATGTCGGAAAAGGAAACCATATTTTTACCTTTTAGGTGCCATTCTATTGATAAAAATTAGGCGCCTTAAAAATTTAAAGGGAAGAATAAGGGTGACGAAGGTTATTAAATAAATTTTATTTTGCGCACAGACGTACGTATTCACCTCCGTGTTAAATAAATGTGCAAAATACTAAAAGATACCTTCATCCTAACTCTTCTAAAGCTTTCTTGTGGTATATCACATAAAAATTTCATACGTCAATGGGCTCGCACATTATGACGAATATATTTTCACTCTTTGGGAGAGGTCATGGATGGACAATTCTGTTGTTTTGTGTTATTGTTAGTTATTAGGAGGTTATTTGAATGTTTTGGAAAAAGTGGTGTGTACTGCAGACATATGAGCAAATTTTTATCGATGTTTATAGAGTGTTCGGATGGACTTGGAGATGTATCCCTTCAGAATGTCAAATTAACATATATTATCCTTGACCGTGGCAACCTTATTTGTATGTCGTCAATAGCGTATATTATACAAATAAATAAAAATAGTCGAATACCGCGTTTTCTTTCTGTTACATTTATATTTACATTAATACAATAAAATCAATATTTTAAAATAAAAAATGTATTTTATAATTGAAGCAAATAATTTAAAATATACTAATTCCAATGATTTACATGTTATATTGATAATACGAATACAAAAGACAATGCGTTAATATTAATGAACTAATCAGAACTACAGTTTTAGTCTTATCATCCAGAAGATTAATTAATTCTTTGTAATAAAATTAATAATTACAATTTTATTACAATGTTTTTAATAATTACTTTTAATATTAGACAATATTGTTTCTTACGCATAGTATTAGAATTTTCAATGTGAATATATTCACGCAGAGTTAAAAATATTGTATTAAATTGTGTAATCTAAAACATCGAAAATGTTATAATTTTGCCCCCTTTAATTAATTAAATTATTAAGGTTTCTTTCCTTTTTATAAACGTTTAAGGTTGTATCCTTCTCACTTGAACAATTTTGTTACATTTTGTTATGAGTCAAATTATAACCATACAGTTAAAGGCTAAAGCTAGACATTATTTGAAATTAATATTTTGTTGAGTTGATTAAATTACAATTTTAAAATACTACGATTACAATATGGCTCTAGGTTGTTCCTTTAGTATAACTGCAGAAATAAATACTATGTTATCGGATTAAATAGTTGTTGCGTATTTGTTGACTTTATTTCTAAATAAACATAGAAAGGAAACTGTCTGTTGAATTTGTTGAAATATATTCAATGTTATAAAATTGTTACTAAAAAAAATAAAACTTTTAAAACAGTCAGAATACATACAATATTATCTAATTTTTTAAAGTTTATTTAATAAATATTTTTTAATAATAATTCAATTATTAATATTTAATAACAATAAAAGTGTAAATGATTGCAACAAAATTTTCATTTTGAACATTTCATACGCAAAAATAATAATATATAAATTACTTAATAATATTAGAAAATAAAAAAGATATAAATAGAAGAAAATAGAATAAAAGAATTTCCAATGTTATTAAAATGAACGAGTAATAATTTGGTCAATATTAAAAACATTAAACTTTTAAACCAAAAGTATACATTATCTTAGGATATTAAAATATTTCTAAATTTGTTTCCACCACTTTTTTGCCTTATATATTGATTATTAAAAAAATCTCTTAATGTAATAAAAAGAGAATATTTTTACGTTTATGAAAATATCAGGTGAATAGGTACATTAATATTTTTATTTTCCCTGTAAGTATTTTTCTTTCCTTTTGTGTGATAGATTTATATGACATATGTTATTTTCACACTAAACCATAAAAGTAGTCACTTTTTGTTCATTGAAAAGCAGTCGTTTTTGAGATTACATCCTGCAATACACAATAATAGCTAGCGAATATTAAAAGGATGTTGGAATATTTTCAAATATTATCCCACACTTTTATCGAAATAAAGTCTTAAGAAAAATTTAACAATATCGTATACTATGTATGAGACTTTGTTTACTGTAATTAAACATTACTTCATGTTCAAATCTTTCTCAATTTGTTTTGATGTTGATTTTGTTGGTTGGAAGATTATTATAATTTTAAATAATATCGATCGAGAATGCATTGAAGCAGAAATTAATTTTGCAGAAAAGTTGACAGGATAAAAATTGGCTGACATTTTTTGATGTAAACTTCAAGAGGGATAATAATATATTGAGACCCTTGTCTAGTCATGTCGTGTCTCAAACGTTCAACCTAGTAAAGAACATATAACCAATCGATTAATAAGATTCTTAGATATTCTCCTACTATAGAATGCAATCATCATTCTCTCATTCTACGTTTAAGATATAGAAAATTGCACCGAAAATCTTTGGGCAGTTTTCCGAAGATTTTTTTTCTACATTTTTCTCCAGAATAATAATATTGAGGTCTACTTTAAAGGTTATACTTAGTGAACTTGTTCGATTTGAGAGTTTGAATTACGTCATTGTAAAATGATGTTATTATTTTCTTATTAAGTCTTTGTTTAAGTGATTTTTTATATTTTTAGAGCACATAAGTCGTATAACACAAGACATTACAAAAGATCCTTACATAATCAGATTGTACTTTTCCAAACAATTCTCAATATTTGAAGGGTTAATAATTCCCTCTTATTTGGATCAGAAAACACCGACAGAGACTTCTTTTCTCGTCAAGTTAACGGGGACTTGCGAAGGCGCTAAACTAGGAAGCAACAAGGCCATTCTGGTTCGTCTTGTCAGCGATAAAGGTGAGCGATTACTCAACATTTACTTAAATAAAAACATACGAAAATGGAAATATTTGAGGTTGTTTCATTTAATATTTTAATTTGCATTTTTCGTTTTTGTGAATTATTCATGTCTCATTCGCCCAACTTCGAATGTTTTAAATGACCTCGCCTTGGGCTGAAAATCAAGAGTTTTAGGTTTTTAAAACGTCAGAATACAACGTCTTAAATATTTAAAACTTTAAACTTATTTGAGTTTGTACTAAAGGGTCCGAAAAATGTTTAACATACATTACTTGACAGAAATTGAATTTAATTAGTAACCGAATAGATGGGTATAGGTAATACATAGGTGTATGTAGGCAAAAATAATTGACAAACGTTTCAAAATAAACTAATATAAACCTACCTAATCAAATATATGTTTTTTGATAGGTAATTAATTATATTGATTAATTATAAGACATTGGATAGTAGGCACCTAATGTTTTTAAGTGGATATATATCTTGCCTGTAATTTTTAAATTTTCATTAATTATTACTCAACTTTTCCAAATTAAATCTGATAATTTACGAAGTCTTTCAGAAGAACAACGTCTTAGAGGAAAAAATTATAATGGATATTATTCAGTACTGTTTTTAATTAAGAAATAATGTACATAATACATTCCTTCAACTATTTTAATTAATGTTTCTTATTATAAAAATAGAAAGTGTTGTGATATTATTTTGATCGAAATAATTAGCTTTGACAAAAATATAATTTGAAATGTTAGCTCCATGATATATACACCAATTATTAACGTTTTATAGAGAAGAAATATTTTCTATAACAAACTATTAAAAACTAAAAAACTAAAATTAAACCGGTGTGAATTTTAGAAAATTGAAACAAATATTTGCAGCCTAAAAATAAATTTGAAAGTTAATAACAACTTTCCTTTCAAGTTAACTTTCAGATGTTCTTAACACAATAGATCACAAACTTTAATTTATTCTATCACTTAATTAGTAAAGTTATAAAACTATTTAAGTATTATGGGCAATCCATAAAGTACGTACGCTTTGGAGAGGGAGTGAGTGTGTTTATTTAAATGTACGTACGCTTTTAAAAAATATATACACTGATATTTATACAGTAGGTATATTCCAATGATTTAATAGAGGATGTAAACATTCCAGTATTGTCTATTGTGGATATCCTAAAATCCAACTTTGTACAAATTAATCTGTATTTTATATATAAATTTAACATTCAACTTACATTTAAAAAATACATAAAAATTATTTGTTTTATAATATAAATTTAACATTACTATTATTTCAATGTTATATACAAATTATTTGTGTTCATATTAAATGTTTTATTGATTATATTTTTTAAGTTGACATTTTTTCGATAACGTACTGGACGGATAAAAATGGTCAAATCAAGGAGTACGTACTTTATGGATGGCCCCTAAGAATAAAACTCTGTATTCATTTCTAATCATTTAAAGCAAAAAATTAAAATTAGATAATAATCTGACTAAAATGGCACGTACATTTTTTGAAAATTATTCTTTGAGGTTCAAGATAGATTAAGTCAAATCGATCAGTATGGAAAATATGCTGCCTACATTGATGTTAATACACAAATTTAAATATTTGGTTACCATCTTTCAGAATACAAGGAGAAGGTGGATCGCCTAGTGAATATGGTTCAACAATATCAAACATCATTGAGTGCTGACAAAGTGAGTTGGGCAGACCAGTTTCGTCGAGCCATGAACGTCAAAGGTGGCGATATTGAGTCTGCGAAAACCTTCGACTATGTCATGCACTTCCTCACCTTTGCCTGGAAGGTAAGGAGTTTTATGTCGTAGCATCCAGGATTTGAAAATCTTTTTTTGTCGAAATGAATAATGTGTCTTTGTGTGTCGATTTATATTTGAGTCAACTTTATTTTATTAAAAGTTTTAAGAACTGCCTGAATTCCACAATAAAAAAATTACTATCAAAATGTATAAAACTACTCTGAGATTATTTTTATATTAAATATTATTTTATATAGTGTTACTATTGAATTCACAGAAAAATAAAAAATGACGAGTTTTGTCATTGTACATAAAACAATATTAGAAATACCGCCATTTCACTTTTTTGGGTTAAAAAAATCGATTTATTTATTAAAACATTTTTATGAATTTATCAAAAAAAATTGTAGTAGGACACATTACTTAATAGAGTGGTAATTGTTACTAATTGTTGCTAACAAGCTTTGTGAGCAGTACCAACTTTTTTTTCATATTTATATGATAATTAAAACTTAGTTAATATTTTGTTTTATAAATTTAGATATATTTGAACCTGGGACTGACTTATCTTAACTAAGGAATAAAATTTATAAATCAACGAAAAACTGTTATCAATACAATGCTCAAATTAGACACATTTTTAAATTTGAGAACCATAAGAAATGACTAATTATTCTTGGTATTATTATTCTATACCGACTTCCTTTAATACTAAATGCAAATTTTAAAGTAACATGTAAAATTGTGTTTGTCATTGTTAGTAAAATAATTAATAACGTATAAAGGCATTCTATATTTAAATTTAATGCAAATTATTTTGTTTACTAAAATTATATTTGAAACAAAATATTATTTAAATACGTTATTGTAAAAAGTTTTTAAATATTGTCTTTTTAACATTAAATTGATTTGAATACATTCCTAAGGTTAAAAAATTGAAATTATGTTTTAAGTGCGATGAAACACAAATCCGATTTTTTTCAGACACTAAATATATTTCAAAACCATTATTTCAACTCGTTTATTCAACAAATTAAGGCGTTTGATGTGCAATTTTGTCTAGAAATAGATTAAATGACAATATAAAAGCAGTGCAGATTTAATTATTCTACAAAATGGAATTAACCTTTAACGAAAATTAGAAAAAAACTTGCTTAGTTTTATTGTCACAAATTTAAGGAGATTACATTGCAAAATATTACATCAAGGAAATATAATTTTTATTGACAAGAATGTTAAAATGATTTATTGTAATTGAAATAATTGTATAATAATGTGTATTTTATAACCTCTCCATGAACGGGTTAACAGATCCTGTTCGCAATTGTTCCGCCCCCAGTATATCTGGGTGGGTGGGCCACCTATATCATCTCTCTCACCATGATGGGAATGGTTACCATGATAATGGGGGACCTGGCGTCCCTATTTGGGTGCATGCTCAGCATCCGAACAGCCGTGACGGCCATCACTTTTGTGGCGGCGGGGACAAGTCTCCCAGACCTCTTTGGCAGCCAGTTGGCGGCTCGCTTCGACTCTCATGCCGACAATGCCATCGGGAATGTTATGGGGAGCAACTCTGTCAACGTGTTCGTGGGTTTGGGACTGCCATGGATGGCCTCCAGTATTTACTGGACATATAAGGTCAGCTGGATACTAAATTAAGTAAAATTTAAAATTACGGATAATACAAAAATACCTTGTTAATTTTAAAAGGATGCAAAAAGATTCTCATTTAATTTGTATAAATTTGGTAAATCTGCTTTGCAGAATTGTGGAGTATTTCTTAGCTCATTATTTATAACAGAATATTCCGTTTTTTTAAGTAAAATTTCTTCTCATAAGTTTGATAATTTTATGATTTTAAAAATCCTGATATTCATAAAATAGAACAGATAATTCATCAAACTGAGGAATAAATAAAACACATTAATTAAACAAATATTATTTGTAATTTACTTTTTATTGTGGATTTTAATTTATTTTTATTCATAAATACTTTTATAATTATCTAGAATAAGTGTTCATTATTCAGGACAGTCAAATTATTCAACTTTAAATGCATTAAAAACGCATTCGTTTTCCTGTAAGACAATTTATAACTGAAAACATTCGACTAATCGCAACCGACCAATGTTGTATAAATTTGTATATTATAATTAATACATTCATAGTTTTTGTTTTTCATTTTTATGTATTTCTTTTATTCAAACATTCATTAACATTTATGTGGGCCATAGTTTTATTAATATTTTCAAACGTCTTTTAAATGATTTGTAAATTTATTATTGGAACATTGATATTTCGTATATTGATATTTTTTATAGGGAAGTATTTTCTATCATAAACTTTTATTATTTAATTATTTACTAATATTTTACTATTTTCTAATTAATTATTTTTTCCTAAAGAAAAGGGAAAAAACGATACCTAGTATAAACTATTATTTGAGAACTGCGGTCTAAGCTCATATATAATTTACTAATACTCTTAAAATAATCGAATTAGATATTGTATATTTTTTACTCTTTAATTTTTAATTATACGTAAATCCAGAGCAAAAATCTCTTTTAAAACTACATCTGTAAATGTCTAAATGGCAAAATAATGGAACTGTTATTTCTAGATTAAGCTAACTGGTTATTGATTTATTTTTAATTTTCTAAAAATTCTGACAAATATTTCAACCAAACTAACTATGAATAAACTGTACGCCGATTGCACTTGGCTGGTTATAAATAGTCGAAGGCATTTGTACAATTGTCCCTTTTTATAATAATGAATAACTGAAGCCTTCTGTAACATAAAAGGCCAAAAAGAACACCACAATGAATAAAACTGTCAAAATTTGTAACCAATATCTAAGTACCTATAAACTCTCCCAAAACATCCTTAATAGTAGTCAAATCAGATTTTAAAAATACAGGATCGCAAATTATTTTAAATATAATATATTTATTATTTAATAACTAATTTAGGCATCTTTAAATATTTATTACGCTTCGGAACTTCAAAGTTACCACAGTTCATAGTTATTTAAGCGCCGTTAATCTCTTTTTATTAAAAATGCCATAAAATTTTTCTGCTCCAATTAAAGTCTCCTTAACGAAATCAAATATTTTTCCGTGAACAGGATTTATTTTTAGAAAAAGGAGAAGACACTTCCAGTACAGCTAATGATCTATATAGTGAGGCAGCAATTCCATCGATTGGACTTTGTGATAAATGCACCAAAATTGGCACTTATCATCTTTGGTATATTCTAATTAATTTCAGATATAGTGCTAAGCTCATTTTTTCCTTGACGACCATAAATCGGGAAAATCCAAGATGAAATAAGTATTAGGTAATTTAGATACTTTATATACATGTTTCTATCTATCTATCTATAAGCAGTTATAAAACGTTTATATGATAAATAGAAGGTGATATTTTTCATAAATGAATTTCACTGCAGCCATTTTGAGCTACTGCATTTTTTTTCCCCAAATCCAAATTTTGCGGATTTTGGATATGTTACTTATATATGTTTAATGCTATTATATGCTAATTTTCAGCTTTACTCTAATAAATTCCGAGTAAAAACCTAATTCGACTATAATATTGTTTTATCTTGTTTTGTTTGAATCAATCTAAACATTTATTTTACATAATTTGTAGTTAATTATTTGTATTTCAAATATATGCCTTTTATATGTGTTTACCCTGTAATATACAATATAATACATTCCAATTATTCGAAAGATTATACTTAAAAACTTTAAAACAATTTTGTATATTGTTTAAATGTTTCCTTATTTGCTCTTAATTTAATGCTTAAAGTAGGATAATTTTGGTGCGTATTATACTAAACCGAAATATTTTTTTAAAAGTGGTGAAAATCAGTGTACTAAATCAGAAAGAAATAGCATTTATTTGTACTTCTTTTAAGTTTTCAAATAGAAACGGTTTAAATATTAATAAATTATTTAATAATTCTTGTTACTTATTTATACACAAACGTGTGATATACGAAAAACTAAAAATATATTATCAAATAGAAACATGAGGAAATAATTATGCTTAATTATTCCAGGTGTACTAAAACATCAAAACCTATGCCGACACATTTCACATTTCAGAACTGTTTTCACATTTATGATTTTTTTATCATGCGCAATACTATATAATGACGCTGAACTTGCGTTCAAAAAAACTCAAATATAGCATATAACTAAAAAAAACATACAAAAAATTTATATTTGTTTTGTGATAAAATCTATTTGTCTAAAACTTAATATTTTTGTTTCATGGGGGTGTTTATCTTGGGTTAATAAACTCTTGCTGGGAATAAGTTGATATAATTATTGAACTCACAAGAAAGGATAATTACGTGGGGACTTCTCGTAGCTATTTATAACTTTAAATTACTTTTCAAAAATATGAATTAATTCGGGATCCCTGAGGGTTTTAATCAAAATGTTTGGTGCAAAAGGTGTGATACTTTTATCAGGTAATATGATCCATGGGATGATCAAACATGTAAGTCTTAAGTTTCAGAAATTGTACATTAATTTTTTTATGAGCCTTTAGTGTTTTTCTATATTAAATAACAGGAAAAGTTTCTGGTTTTCCACAATTTTCATGAAAATGCACATTTTAGAGAAAATAAAGATGTTATTCACACTTTTTGATAAATTGATGCATATGATTTTCTAGAAACAAAAATATAAGCTTCAATATGCCTAAAATAGGCTTTAGTACTAATAGTAATAGGTTTCTGGAAAATGATTAGAATGACTTTTCAATGAAATTTTACTTTTAATATGTAGAAAACATTGAGATGAACAAAATGATATGCATCAATTGATTCAAAAAAGTGAATAACATGATTATTTTCTTTAAAATGTGCATTTTCATGAAAATTGGGTGAAAACCAGAAAAATTTCTCCTATTCTTTAATAGGGAAAAACTCTAAAATGCTCATAAAAAAGAATGTACAATTTCTGAAACTTATGACTTAGTACATATTTGATCATCCCATGGATCATATTACTTGATAAAAGTATCAAACCTTTTGCACCAAACATTTTGATTAAAACCTTTGGGATCCCGGACTAAATATTCAGGTACATACTTATAAATAATAATTGTTCTGATAATTCGGCAAACATTTTTATTGTGAAAATATCAGTAAATTCAGTATTTTATTATTTTGTTATTACAACTGCAATATTTTCTGTAGTGTATTAATTGTATTGTATTGTTATAATCACATTGTACTATAGGCTGTCTTAAAAAAAAGTTTCGTGAAAAGTTTGATATCTATGTTTTATCAAAAGTTACTACTTTGTTACAGTTACATACTTTGTTAGTAAGTAATATCATAATAATATGGTACAAATTGATATCATAACTGCAGGAAATTGTGCAAATTTTATATTTGTAAAATATTGAACTGTTTGTCGCGAAACTGTTTTTAAGACATCCTAAACATTAATTTTCCATTTTACAAATGTTTCTAATAGGAAAAAATATACATTAAAATACCTAAATTACAATTATCCAACCCTATTAATCAATTATATTAACAATATTTAAAATCAAAAGTCACAGAAATATCAAACATAAATATATTATTTAATAAGTAATAGATTCGCAATCTGTATAATCGAAGTTTTAACGAAATTTATTATAGTAAAATTTCATTTGAGGGTATTAAATTGAATCTTTGGAAATACTTATCAGTAAATTGTCACATTTTTCAAACATTATCGCTTTTTTTTCTAATGGCAAAGATCCATGAATGAAGCAGTTAAGTTCAATTTAAGTTTTGAGTTTATTTGGTTATTTTTTTAGATATTTGTGAGGAAATAGTCATAGTTGGAAATGATCAATAGAGATGTTATCCTTAAAGAATTATTTGGTCATACGATATTTAGGAATAATAATACCTAAGGATAATATAACAATTCTTAAAAATTTAAATTATCATACAATAAAACTATCAAGACCATTAAATTGTTCTCCTAAAGTTAAAAAAAATATAAATCTAAAATTTAATGAATTTACACTTTTTTCAGGGCTCTTCGTTTTACGTTCCGGCTGGAGATCTGGCTTTTAGCGTCATTTTATTCACAGTTTTCTCGTTGTGTGCAATCTGTCTGTTGATTTCTCGTCGTTACCTGGACATAATGGGCTCGGGAGAGTTGGGGGGACCAAGACGATCCAAATTGGTTTCGTGTGTCGTTCTCGGCTTCCTCTACTTTAGTTACCTACTCATTGCATCATTCAAATACTATGAATTTTTTATTGTAAAGTTTTACTAGAGTTGTGTTGATATTCATTACAATTTTACAGGAACAGGTCTCTCCGAGTGATGTAAGTTTGTGTTAATCATAGATGATATCATGCAATGAGATTTTCGATAGTTTGAATATTATTATGTTATACTCTTAATATTTAAAATCAATAATTACAGCCACATTTGTGTGCGTTTTTCCTTATTCAGTAATTAGCTGTGTGCACAAGAAAATGTGAACATTACTCAGTCGGTTAAAAGCGTCGTGGTTTAACAAACAACTTTGGATCTCTACCGAAATTGCGCACTTGATGGTGTTCACGGCATCCTATTTATATTTAATACAGAGAGATTATATTTTTTAGACAAGTTTGGATACACTAAACAAAGTATAAATTTATTGTCAATGTGCGTTTTGAGGTAAACGAATTTGGCAAAATTAAAATAGAGGAGTTTAACACTAACTGACTGATTCGTAACAATGCTCTATAATATTTAGGATAATTGTATATTAATTTGTAAAACTAGTTTTATGAAATCGTATTTATTGATATTTAAGAAATTCCTTCATATATTACGATATTAATATTAGGTTTATACAATTGGTCCGTTTATATACCTATCTATAGTAACTTATATATTAATAATAATAAGAAGAATGGCTTTATTTCCATTAGAAGTACAAATAGTTTTAAAGAGGAGCATATAATAACCGTACATTGTAGATAAAAGTAATATATTATATGTTTGTGTAAGTTGACTTTTTTGAAACCCCCCTTTAAATAATATCAATTAATGGCATACCTGTTTTATAATATGATTTATAATAATTAAGTTTAGCCGCATATATGCTATTTCGGCTTGCGGTATATTATATTATGTACCTATGTGTTCTATAGTCGTAAAAATATTTAAGCATTTTCAAGGTATGACTCTGGAGAAAGTATGAGTCCAATTCAGTTATATAAATAATATACTTAATACAATTTTGAAATACAAATTTAAAATGTATATACATTATTTTAAAATATTTAAATCACCTTTCAATGTCTTCGTATATCAAAAATAAAAATTGTTCTATGTTATCGGTAAAGTCGCATCTAAATTATTATCTTTATAATAATTTTGACGATGCTTAAATATGTTTGGTGTAGTAAATATTACATTTCTCATAGTTTACTATTTAGTATGGCTCCTATGTTATTTTTGATATTTTTTACTTTTGTCAATTGTTAGAATATCAGTCTAATTATCGATTTGGATAAACTTTTGAGATTGTTTACTCGAGATGATCCTCGTATTAGTGACTGTACAAAATAAATTAAACTCAGACATCTGCTTCTATTTTGTATATCATACTGACTTTAAAAACACAACATTTTAATTGTACTACCTATATATATATATATATATAAAAATGGACAGATTATAAATAATTTTGAATTTAAAGGTTATACGTTATATTTTTTCTTATCTGTTTTTTGTTTCACATCAATATAAAGAACACGGTCTGTACAATACGGACACATTATTACATTAAAAAATTTTAAGGCATATATGGTAAGTCAAAAGTAATGTCAAGATGCATCATTTGTGTTAAAAAATAGTTTTTTTTTAAAGTTTTTGATACATTAAAAAATCGATAGTATTTTAGTGACAAAATTATATTAATAGATCCATGCAAACAACAATGACAAATTTAGATTCTAATTGTCAAAACCGGAAAACTATATATAATTTAGAAAGAATAGCAAAAGCTAGAAAATTTACTATTTCCTCTTCTAATGGTCTCAATTTAACTACTTTAGTGTTATTAATAAATGCTGGAAAGGTGTCGGTAAACTTGACACACAAAAAAATAAGGTTATTATAGAAGAATGAACAAATTTATGAATAAGAATTTTCGGTAACATTACGAAAAAAATACATTCCAGTGATTTCATTCATTTAATTGACGATTATATAATATCTTGAAAGTAGAAATAATTTATAAACTTCTCGGATTCTTTTTGGAAAATAATTTTTAATCATTGAAGTTTAAATAAGTAATTAAGGAAATAACAACATTTAAATACCTAATAACTATAATGAAGTGAAACTTTAAAATAATTGTAGTGATATAACGATGTCAATAGTGGAAAATTCAATATTCATGTGGACATTTTCGCAAACTGTCAATAAAATATGTAGGTTATGTCTAAATAATCAATTTCTAAAATATAGTCACATTTTGAACTATACCTGTCAGGTATACATTTTATACTAGCGAAAAAGTACTGCACATTGAAGTATATATTTTTATTTCCATTTTAAAGATTAATCTAATGAATTAATAAGTAAAAGAACTGCTTTTTACTAGAAGTATGTATTACATTATCCAATAATAAAACAAATTATTCATAAAAAATAAATTAATGACTCATAAATAATTGAAAAATACAGTCGTGATCAGTTTTAATATTTCTAAATAATATTACTTAATGTAAGTTAAGTAGTACAATAAATATGTTTAAAATAAAAAATATATATCATGTAGTCATGTTAAATCAAACAAAAGTTATTAACTAATTTAAAAGGTAAAGGAATAAATTTCATTATCAAAAATTTACAAAAACAACAAAATAATTGTCAATAAGACTTTAATATATGTCTTCATTATATCCTTTTGGCTTTTCTTCTACATCCTGTTGATAGGAACCAGTATTATTGTGATCTGCGAAGACATCACCACCTTCATAAGATCCGGGCACTTGTTGTGGTTGCGGTTGATTATTGATTTCGTCCGCAGAGGCAAACAAACCAGTGACTCCATTTCGGAAGTTTCGATAAGCCAAAAATGACAAGACACCCTAAAAAATAGATGCAATCATTTTCTATAATCTAAACTTTGCATAACTCATCAACGCGCTTATGTCACGGTATATACATAGTCTGCATCCTCTACAATCAAATAACTGACTTTTAACTACAATTTAGGTGACTCAAAAGTTGACATGATTGTACAGTAAAAGTTGAGTAATTACAGATATTAATAATCAATTTGATAAACAGTAAATTAACCTTTCAAGTGGCACACAAGTGTCTACAACGGTATAACACACAAAAGAGAAAAATTCGATACACTATTAACGTCCTCACAAAAATAAATCGATTAATTATAACCTTGAAAAGTTTTTCGTTCTTAAATAAATTAAAATAGGTATAGTGTCCAGCGCATTACAGATGGAACACCCAACTTTTGCGAAAATTTTTGAATGATGAGTATAAATTAAATCCGAACAAACACATTCAGTACAAGTAATAATAATACTGTGATTTCTACACATAGCTATAGTCTGTCTATTGACTCGATATATGTTGGATCCCTCTGTCGTAAGCTACAATTTTGCTACGGATATCAATTTTTTTAAGTACGTATTTAAATTGAATCAATCTAATGTAATGTTAACCACAGATATAGTTATATAAGTTACTATATACATTTCACATGACTTGTACATTCTAATTCAAATAATTGTAATTAGAGTACGCGATAGTTATAGATCTACTATGATTAAAATTCAATTAGATATGTTAATTTTTGTAGTCATATTAAGTTTTATTGCTAATGAAGCTTAATGAAAAATATCTGAACTCTATTTCTCGGTAATATTTTTATATTTGAGTGTGAAATGCATTTCGGTTTATGCAAGGAAATTTTCACAAAATGTGGTTCGTTTCAGCCCAACGTTCGGCATTCTATTTAGACGCTTTTGTTTTAATTAAACGAGAAAAACGAAGAAAAAATGTTAGAACAAAATAATATTGCAGACGTTAGACAGGGTTCATAACTCTGCAACAAAGTGAAGCCCTGACTTTTTATGTAATTGTACACCCTGTTTTAACCTGACTCTCCAGAACTACTCATAAAACAAAAAATTGAAAATAGGGTATTTTTTTCCTGACATTGCTATAATAATCAAGAAAAAATACATATGAGAACAATATTAGTTTAAATAAATTATACTTATTGAAATACTTGTAATAACAATAACAATATAAAACACAATAAATAAAGCAACTACTACAAAATTAGATCTTTTAAGTTTAATAGGAAAAAATTAGATATTTCCTCATTTTAATAGTTATTTATTTTAATTATATTTTACAATAATATACAAATAACATTTTATAAACTAATGTAAATAGATATTATAATGAATTGTCTGCATTATTTAATAACTCTGTAAACACGGACTTTTCCCGAAATTTGAAATACCCAGACTGCCCTGACTCGCTATGAGCCCAGTTAGACTGTTAAGCAATTATAGATAGATAATCCATTTCGTCTAATGAGGGTATACGTGACACGCCGAAATATAAGTCAAAATTCGCAGCTTGAGGCTTTTACGTGTTCTATTTTATTAAATGGGATTTCAAACTCATAACTGTGAAAAAATAGCAGAATACAGTAATTACTTTTACTACAATAACTTTTAATCCGCTTAACAATTTGTTCGTTTAAACACGTACATAATTTCTAAATGTTAACTATAATTTTCTAAATGCATGAATTATACACTAACAATAATACACACAAGCTATAAAAAGCACAAGTTATGTCTATGCCAGAAAATTAAGAACAGCCAATTAAAATTTATTGACAGGTAAAACTTTATTTAGTTAGGCTAATTTAGTTAACAGCAGCCTGGGTTTTAGAAGTTACTACTAACAGGGTTCGTACAGAGTCACTATGTCAAAATAAAAAAGACTTTTAAAAACCCTAAATGTGGAAATAATTTTTAAAAACTTAAAAAATGTTAAATACAAACTACAATGGATACATTAAAATAAGGATAATTCTCTCCATTAATGTCCATTAAGTTCATTCATTATTTTAGCAGACTTTCTCAGTGCATTAGATTTTACAATAATGTGTGTTATCAGGACCCCTTGTCACAACAGTGCCAATCAAGCAGAAACAACAAGAACTCACAGTAGATATAGAAATTTAATTATTGTGTACAAGGCTGAGAATGGTCTGGTTTGGCGGAAAACATGGGTACGCGGGCAGCATACCCTATTCCGAAATAATTTTTTGGGTTATAAGGCTTGAAATGAGTCTATGTTTATTGTAGTTTTGGACCCAACCTTTCGGTATTCCGCCAAGATTCTCAGCTGAAGCATCGTTTAGCAAGATAAATCGTTTTCAAGTCAGATCGAAACATCCACTTGTTAGTCAAGAAATTCTAGAGACTGAATCCGTCAATGATTCTTCGAGAACAGGAAGCTGGTAACCATAACAACAGTTCAATATAGTCATCCAAAACCAACGAGACGTATGTCTCATAAACTGGGTATCGCCAAACAAGTGGCAGAACATTAAGAGTAGATTGTGTTGTTATCCGCTTGTTTCTTTTAATGTTTTAAAGTATTATATTTAGAAAATCGTGCGAAACTTATGGCTCACCCTGTGTATGGATATCCAATTTACTGAGTAGAAAGAAGTTTTAGAATCTTAAAAAAATAATAATATAGGTAATATAATTCCTACGATAACCTGAAGCTAAAATATATTTGAATAAACTCTTACCCAAACCGGAATAGAAAAGAATGAGAAAGCAATCGCTCCTTGAACTGTGTCATTCTTCCATTGAGGAACGGCCATTGATATAAGCACTATTTCAGGGGTGTTGCTCCATCGGTTGGTCAAATAGCAGAATGCCACAAACCAAAAGAATGTGCAGAAACCTTAGAAATACATACCATGAGTACGATTATTCTAAAATTTCTTAGTGTTTTCATTTAATTTAATAAGACGACATAATGATAATCATAATATAGAATTTTATAGGAATAGATAATAGAGCAAAATGAAACTTCAAGAGTTTTAAATTAAACCAAGAATAAACAGCATCATATGATGACAATTTATAATATAGGAGATATTAAACATATCAAATATTTCTCACATGTGCATTCCTTTCAGAAAATACGATTTTAATAAAGTGAAAATTTAAGAAGCATAAAAAATGTAGATGAAAAATGCTAATAATTTTGTGTTGGTTTAAAATAAAAATGTTATGTTACGGCAGCAATCAAAAGATATAAGGAATCCATTTTAAATGTATGTAACAAATATAAAAGTATGTTTAAACTAACCAGTTGTTGCTAAATCAGATATAACAATCGCTTTTCTGTGCTGCATATTTGATATACGTTGAATTCCAGCATCTAGTAAGAGAAACACTGGCGCAGCAATGAATGATACAATTCCAATAAAAACACCAAAGCCGCAAGCATTATTATCTAGATTGAAAATACAGGTGTCATACTGAAAGCCTCCGGATAAAATACAGCCGAAGACAATGACTGAAAATAACTGAAATAGAATTAGAAATACATTATATTAAGTAATAGTAAAAGACAAAAGATTTAAATATTACAAAATAAATAAATATATAAATACTTTTTAAATAACACTCAAAAGAATTATTTTAAAATATTATATATAAAACTTGGTTTTATTATATTGAAACTAAATTAATTGAAGTACTATCTACTATAATGATTTACAAAGAGAAGTAGGTATAACCGACATTTGAAACTGTATAAATTAGGTTTAACATTCTCAATAAATTTGTTTAAATGATAATATATACATATATATAATAGCTCAATGATATAACAATGTAGGGTATGCAGCAGAAATAGTAAAAGTATTATAAAAAATCTAAATAACAAAAAAAGTTACTTGAAAATGTGTCATGATTTTAATATTTATCTGATAGAATATAAAGTTAAACTAGATTTAATTGATATCAACTAAAAGCAATTTCCAAAATATTTTTCTTTCTATAATTCAAAAATATATTTAAATTTTTTCACTCAATACACTTTTTACTTTTCAATATATTTTTAAGTTACTGTACAACTTATTAATTGAAATTGTATTCGTTTATAAAATGTTCATCAAACTTTAATACAAAGATATGCACTAATTTTGAAAAGTATTGAAAACAATAATCCATAGAGTACAAAAAAAATCCATAAAATATATTTAAAATTCTATAGAGATTGCACAAATATTCAGAGAAATCTTTTATGGTACAACAAATTATGGTTGTGCTTAATTAAAAAAATAATTTGAAATTTTAATTACAGAATTACAGAAATAAATTATGTAAACTCATTGAAAAATATATTTAAAAACTCGAATATCAATTAAAACTCAATCGCTATGTTATCTTGTATTAAAAGATATCATTGTACTAAAAATTTGGACTTTTCCAAATTCGTAAAAATAATTATTTTACATTTTCTACAGCATATCTCAAAGATCCCACATACAAGTTTAGATATCACTATGTTTGGAGTGAGAAAGTGAGGGGTGACTAAATCCCCAAATTTTGAAATGAATTTAACATTTATACAAGATGGAAGAAAATAATTTTTACACAAATGAAAATAATACCAAAAAAATAATGAAAGAGAACTATTATGAAAAGAGTGAACTGAATTATATCTATAATCTATAATTAACTATAACTGAGTTTTGTCAAAGGATCCACTTGAAGTCTTAGGTATTATTAAATTAAATATTAAAATTGGTTTGACTTGATTCCATCAAGCAAGTAAAATTGGAATTTAGAAAACACAATATCACATACTATTCAGATATAATAAAGCTTATTTTTCCAGATCAATTAATAGCTATTTGTATTTAAATAATAAAAGACTGTATACTAAAATTAAACTTTATTATTATAACAACTAAAAAGAAAATTTAAATATTATGATATAAAACATTTTAAATTAAATAAATTGTTTAAAAATTCATGATGACAATAATTTTTAAAGATTAATAAAAAAATTTACTGACCAATTAATTAATTAATTAATTGATATAATATTTTAATATGTAAAATTCTATAAATACACACTATTTAGTTGTACTAGAGATTTATAGTTGATTCTGCATAAAAAAACCTACACTTCTAAAGACACTTTGGTTATATAAGTAGCTAGTTTCTATATTTACAAGATAATTTCTTATTTAAAACATTAAAAAAATACTCTGCTTATAAAAGCACATATATTTTAGTTACATTTTTTGAAATTCAGAATAATAAAATCAGAATAATAGGATTTTTAAATATATAATAGTATTAGAGATAAATAAGAGATACCAATTGGAATATACTTTAGTGTAAACAAGTATAATATATGATTATACCCATATAACACATTTTATGCCTGAAAAACCTAAATTTAAACATTAAAAATATACATTTATAATTTTTTTTTTAAATATCATTAAAAAATTCATTTAATCTATATGAACAGAAACAAGTCTAAAACACTTTGGTTTACATATAAAACAAATTTCAAGGCTTTATCCAAATGACTAAATAGGGAGGTATTTTTTATGGGGGAATGCCAATTCATCCCCTCCCTCCAGTTTTTGATTATGTCAAATAGCATGGGTAGGATAGGGTTAATTAGTAACTTTGGATATTAGGTAAGACCATATAAAAAGATTAAAGTTAACTTCATTAACATACATGTGTTAACCGGTTTTCAGTTTTATTATATTCTAACATAAAGGTCTCATACACAAAAAATTTACATTTTAGATAAAGTAAAATAATAAACCTCCCAATTCTAGTCTTTGTTATTATTTTTATTCATAATATTAATCATCATCCAAAATACAAAAGAATGAATCAAATTTGAAAATAATGCTAAACCTCATTATTGAATCAAACATTAATAAAATTTACAATCAATGTGGTAAATATTGATGAAGCTTCAAAACAATTAAAAATGGTTAAAGGCAATTACCATCATTTTCTTACCTGCACTTATGATATTGACTTCACTTTTTTTTCTATGGCAATTGCATATCCAAAATTTTAACTATTTCCTATTTGTTTATATATGTAATTGGGCTCTGCACATTAAGAAATTGGCAATAATTGTCATTGTAAAAAATACTGACTTGCACAATATAATTTATTTTCTTGTGTCTGATGGTTATTATACTATATTTTTTATTATATATACATTAAACAATTAAAACAGTAACAGGTTAACTTAAAACCTAATTTGTGATAGAAAATATGTATAATACATGGAAATTTATTGTAATGATAACTTAGTGACAATTTTTAATGATTCATGCACATTGGAACGTTTATAACATTGGGGGGGTGGCCAGATCCAAAAATTCTTAAAAACAATTTTCTTACTAGAAATTTTAAACAAAAATCTATTAATGTTAATGAGTATTTAAATATATTATTGAAACTAACAATAAGTAATGATATAAATAATGAAACATAAACAACATATGAATTTAGCATACAGTTAAGCCTACAGTGTCCAAAGCTAATTGTTGGCTAATTATAAATGTCCAAAATAATCATGTCTTCTATCATTGCAAGTGACAAATTCTGAAGCAACCCATTTTAAATCTAGAAGATCAGTTTTCTCTTTGTGAACATGCATAATCAAGCAATGATTCAAACATTTCTGAGTCATAGTTAAGTGAAGATAAGATTTTATGCATTGTAGAGCAAAGAAATTTTATTCAGCTGGAATAGTCATATAAATACAAAGAAGTTTATGAACTTCAGAGAGAAATATTTGCAATGAGGGACATTCTTACAAAGCTTTGCATATTGAACTAACTTTGCTCACTTTCTTCACAACTTGAAAAAGGTGTGGCAACATTTGAAGCTGAATTATCAATTGTTTGATATTAATTTCCATACTGAATGTTTCATCAAAGTTCTTTGAAATGTCAATAGGTTTTCCAGTATTTGAAGATTTAATAAAGATGTTCTCTATGTACCAAACAAGTTGAAAAGACTTTTGTTCAAATCTATGGACAACATTGTTTTTTAACAGATCAAGATGTTCAAAATATTGTCATCAATAAAACAATCTGACATCTATAAATCGGTGGCCTTCTTCTCCATCATCTACCCACTGGTTTTGTCAATGATATTGCAGAAGTACAAGAACTGCTTTTGTCAACTGCTTTAGATACTACATTGTCATAGAAAGCATCAAATGCTTCTTTGGAGTATTGCCTTTCTAGGAAGTGGATAAATTTCTGAGATATCAGTAGGACATCTTCCACTGATGTGCTTTTTTATTGAAATGCATTGACATCTGTTTACCAGCTGAAAAAAATAGGTGAGATAAATGTCATCTAACAAATGTTTGGAACTTCACTTGTTAATAATAGCTTGAAGAGCAGCAGTACACACTGTCTAACATGTAGGACATAAGGGTTTTAAACCATATTACTAAGATGTTGGGCCTTGGGACAGAACTTCTTTGAATAAAACTTGGCATTTAGGAGATTTCTTGATTAACTGAATTAATTTCAAATTTTAATTGAGCACATCCATTACAGATTTTGTTTGTCTGCTTGCATCTTGTAGAACAAGGTTTAATGAGAGTGTAAGGAAGTAAACATGTATTGGTGCTGCCTTTATATCTTCAATCCTGAATGTGCTTTGCCAAAATAATTCTCAATTGATAAACAAACAGAGTCAAATTAGACAAAGTAGTTTTTTTATTCATGGTATTTTTTGTATTTATTATTTTTTTTCAGATATTTGAATATATGTAAACAAGAGTTTTTATTGAAACAAACATTTACAAAAAATGTTGATTCATAAATTTTTTAGCTTTATGATTAATATTAAGGTGGCCGAAAGATATTTGGACCCCCTGCAAAAATTATTGGGGGCCCAGCCTTTTTGCCCTCCCCCCAAACCTGGTTCCAATGTGCCTGAATGATATAGATATAATATGTATATAACAGTCAGTAACATTTTATTCTTGAATAAGATAGATTTACTTACAAATTAAATATTGTATATAATCCTGGGAATTATTTAAAAGGTAACATTTTTTATGGAAAGTCAAAAATGTAATAATTATAGCAATTTTAAATATAAATAAAAACCGATTTATTACCATACTAATCATACGAAGAACCACTTGTGGTGTCTTAATAAAACTGACAATATCAAATTCAGAGCCTGCTAAATTAGCTCCATAAGCTTCCGAAGACATCTTATTTGGATTGAAAAAGTATACGATTTACAATCGTCAATTTAGGAAGTATTTTTCTTATTAAAACGCGTTTTAATAATAAAACAGCAAATGTAATATTATTTAAGAAGGAATAAATTTTAAATATATTAAAAATTACGAATAAAAAATATAAAAACATTTAATATTTTGCTTTTATATGTACGTCTTCTATTAATATAAAAGTTGAATTATTTTATTGTAGATTATTTATGCTTTTATTATGTTTTATGATTTAATATATTTAAAGAAAAATAATCCCTTTATTTTATTAAAGGATTAAGTTAATAATTAAGAAACAATTTATAGACTGCGCGTTTTCAATAAATAAAAATTATTGGCGTGTGGGTCCATTGCATTGACACATATATTATTTATCTAATTTAACTAATATATAAGTCATATATAAGTCATCGGTGTCTATCAGACAGACAAATAATCATAATTATTACACTATAGCTACAAAGGTATAGGTAATGTATAGATATATAATGTATATGCAAATAATCCTAAATTAGGATGATCCATATAGGATCGATCATCAATAATCACTAAATTTATGTATTAAATATATTTAATATTTAAAGATATTTATTAAGATTATGAATAAAGTAATTTAAATTGTTTATAATGTTTTAATATATAATATTTTAGACAGTATTATATTCAATTAGTGTGTAAAACAGTATATATATATTTTCAACATGAATGATCAATATAAAAATTATTTTTAAACTATGTTTAAACTTGTAGTCCTCAATCATCTGATGGTATGAATCATTGACCTATATATTATTTATAAATAATATAAAATTCAATGGTATGAATATACAAGTAAAATACTGTAAATGAATTATAAAAGTAAATGAAACCCTTAATTAATTAATCAATCTGTTTAAAATTATATAATCGCTATATACAATCATACAATTAAATTTAAAAAAAATCAAAATTATTTAACTTTAGGCTCTGTCCATCCACACTGTGCCTTTTCAGTGCGTTTTTCGTGAAACTGTTGATTCATCCGATTTTTAGTGTCCACACTGTGCGTTTTTACAGTAGTTTATTTCGTGAAATTGGAGTATATGCGTCGTTTCAGGGGTTTTTGGTCCGTTTTTCATACAAATTATCAAATGCGTTTTTCAATCTTTTTTTTCAAAATTTAGATTTGATTGCTTCATAAGAAAATGTTTTCAATTGACGTAAAGTTAAAATTGTCTAACATAATATTACAAGTGTACGAAATTAATTACATTTGATGCATTCCCAGTATAAAAAAGCCATATAGAAATAATCAGAAAAGAAAATCGTCCCTTTAATTACAATGTCAATTTAACTAGTACCACGTATTTCTCTGCGTATAAGCCACCTCCCCTTCTTTGAGCCTCAAAAATGTTAATTTTTGTATTACCCACGTATAAGCCAGCCCCCCAACCCATTAATACAAAATCTTTTAATATTAAATATTAAAAGTATATTATATATCTAACCACTTAAAAACATTAGGTACCTATATACTATCCAATGTCTTATAATTAATCAATATATATACTTACCTACCAACAAACTATTTGATTACGTAGGTGTATAAATAGGTTATTTTGAAACGTTTGTCAATTAGTTTGCCTACACTTATGTAGTATACCTATCTATTCGCGGTTACTAATTAAATTCAATTTGTGGCAAATATGAAGTTTACAGGGGGGGGGGGGGGGGGCTTATGCGCGGATAAAATTCTAATATTATAAGAATAGTCATTTTATAATCATTACAAATACGTAGCCCTAAATCATCTTATTATATTTTAGTTATCTTTAAAAACATAAATTTACATTAATCTTATGTATAAGTTCACTTTCAATACTAATTTTCAAAATTTAAGTTTTAACCTGGTATACCATGCAACTAACCAACACAAATTCTGTGTTCTACCAACATTTTTTAAAATCTATTAATTATATACAAAAGAAATTTATTTAAAGAAATATAACAACAGGGACCTCATGTTGCAAAAAGAACAAAAATAATTGAGGTTTGTAAATGAAAAATTACTCTTTTTAAATAATTTAAAAGTAATTTTCTATCATTATTGCATTAACAAGCACATTAACGGCAAACTGATCTAACTATTGGCCGTTCAGGTTGCAGGTCTAGATAGATAACATATGTCATATATATTGCATACTGCCGAATCATTTGTAAAGTTAAAGCATATAATAACATTTCATTTTTTCTGCTTTAAAAATTTGTTAAGCGAACGATGTTCCTTCGTATTCAAAAAAAATAATAAAATTTCAGATATAATTATAGCCGTAAAATAGAATTATAAATTGTTTATGTTATTCAAAATATAAATTCTCATTTTGCATATTACTCTGGAAATTATTAAACCAAATTGGAAATTATTGCACATATATAAATATCTATTTTTTGACTTTTCATAATATTTCTATGTATAGTAACTTATCTCCATCCCATGCAAATGATGGAAACTGCGGTAGTCTATTCGTCATACAGGCTCTATTCGGTCCGGAGATCATATTCATAATCCATATCATCAGATTATTGAGGACCACAAGTAAACAAAGTTGTAAAAACAAGTTATATATTGACCAATGTTGAAAATATATACTGTAATTTACACAACCCCATGTATACCATTTAAATTTTGCAATATACATACTGCATGTTTCAAGATATCAATCATGGGTATGCTATTAATATTCGGTATATTTCATAGATGTCATATGTAACATAACGACTTTGTCCTATGTATTCGCTTTCCTTTCACTCTCAAGTACACGTAGCTACACATATCTATTTGATAGTTATTACATAGTATTTAGCCTAATTATACTGACGGATGTAACGTAACATCAGTTAAAATTTTCGTTTTAAAATATAATATGTACTACGAATTTAATAATCACATTTAGGTAAATTTCACTTATTGATTTCTCTTAAATCGGGCTATTTATGGTATTTTAGAATTCCATATTAGCTGGTGTAGACTGTATTTAAATACAATTTTATCTACATTTAGTATAGTTTATCTACAAGTTTAGACTATTAAAAAATATAGTCAATAATAGAGAACTGACTGAAGACACATTGTGCATTAATGTAAACAGATCAGTTAATGTTATTTTTTAATATCTAAAAAGAATAAATAATTTTGTATAGACTTATTTTTACAAATATATTAACAAATTTATAAATATATCTATTATACATATCTAAAAACAATTGGAGTTAGCGATATTTGGAAAATATATACATATAATGTAGTTGTTCAAATGTAATTTAATACAAAGGTTCAAATTTAATAAAAGAAATGGGTAACATTTAAAAAAATATATTTTAATTATCCATCCAAAATAATATGCATTGGATTACAGTGTTACATAATTTCAGTATAAACATAATATAAAATAGAGTTCTGATCAAATGTAATATATCTGAATAATAAAACTTTACTAGAATAAATAGTATGTCAAAAGTGGTGAAAGTAGTTATTTAAAAAAAACAATATAAATGAATTATGCAGTGAAGTCAAATAATGATAAGTTATTCAATCATTTAAGCAGTAAAGAAATAAACTTGTATTTCAAAATCAAAAAGTACAAAAAATAAGCAAATTTCTGAAATGAACTTAATTTAAGGTCACTATATACCTTGATAGGAGCTTCCATACGATCTAGGAACATGTTGACTACTGATCTCACTTGCAGAGGCAAACAATCCAGTTACTCCATTTTGAAGGTTTTGATAAGCCAAGAATATCAAGACTACCTAAAAGTGGAAACAATAATGTGTATACTTATAATTAGTACCTAATAAGAAAACATTTGAGAATGGTTGAATATTTTACATGCATTAAAAATATTGTTGATTAAAATAGTAGTATCAAAGCAATACATTTTGTATTTAATTTTCATTGAATTATATTTTCGCACAACTTTAACATAAGCATTTTTCAAAATGGAATTTTCAAATAGTTACGCTATTCTGAGAAGGTACAGTGTATATTTTTTGTAAATGTAGCAACACAAATATTGATTACTTGCATTCTTTGAGAAAAGCTGATACTATTGAAATCTTTTCAAAATAATGTTTTTCACATAAATACCACCATTTTGACTTTATGAGCACTAACCACCAATTTCTTCATTGAGTATTTTTTAACATTATTGATGACAAATAAAATTTTGATGCACATACAGTTAGACTAATTTTAAATAAATTTAATTAGAATTAAAATTAGGAAAAATTAAACATCCTCAGATTTTAGAATTAAAATTAGGAAAAGGTAATCAAAAGCCAATACAAACATTGTACATAGTCAAGTCCAATAGTTAATTTACGAAAAAAATTGTAACACTTTCCTATCTTTTCGATGATTTCGATTGAACCGATTTACGTCGAATTAACCCTAGAAAGACTAAGACGGGGTCAATTTGCCCACACATTTTTAAAGAGCTCTAGTATTCAGAGAAGTTATTCGATTGGTCTGAAATTTTCAGTACCTGCATAACCTTTAAAGGGCTTTCAAAGGTGTCAAAAAATTAGAACACGCTTTATATTATTATTGATTATCGATATGTAATTTGACTCCTATAATCAAAACAGCATTTCGAATCATTAAAATCATGATTCTAACTCTCAAAATATTATATTGATTCCAAATTTGGTATACACATTGATATTATGGTTACGTATTATAATCCTGAAGTTTTATGAATTTAGATCACATTTACTATATGATCCGGATCGGATACACTTTGATCTGGATCAAAACTAAAAATCGTGATTTTGGTGCACTGGAGCAAAATTTGGTTCCAAAATTGCATATGCTTCCTTAAATAGTAATTATACACTGAATTCCAAATTTTCAACAACACTAGATATGTATTACTATGTGATCTGGATCACTCTATTTTATGATCCATATCATGGGTTAAAATATCTACAAGTCACTTTTTTTAATATTTTTTGATGATCAGATATTACGAAAGATGATATAACAACTCTATATGGATCTGGTTTTCCTTAAAAAAATCAAATTGCTTATTTATTTATAAAGTTAAAGTTGAAATAAAAATATCTTTATACTACTTATTGATATTTTAATCAAGTAGTATAATTTAAAAAATGTATACCAATCGATAGATTTCACATGACCATTAAGTTTTTGCAATTTTCTTTGAAATTTGGTTGCTTCTATCAAGAGTTAGGGGATGTGTGTCAATTTGACCAACCCCTTTCTTTCTAGTGGTAAAAAAACCCTGGTCGTTCAGGGGTTAATTTACAATTTTTAAAAAAGATAATTCTTAAGACGATCAAGGAATTACTTTTTATATTCAAATTACTCACGAAAATCGTTGAAGCCACCATTATTGACTCTATAATTCAATATATTCTATTGTATGAATAACATTAATTTATGTTTATTTTGGAATGTATTTATGAAATTCATACACTAAACTCTAAAATAGAGAATACCAATATTATAGAATTCCATTTTATAAAATATTATTTTAGTTTTAATGATTTGCTACACAAAAAAAATAATGATCTCTTACCCAGACTGGAATAGAAAAAAATGAGAAAGCAATCGCTCCTTGAACCGTGTCATACTTCCAATGAGGAACGAGATGTATAGCAAGATCTACATCTGAGGTGTTGCTCCATCGGTTGGTCAAGTAGCAGAAAGTCACAAACCAAAAAAAAGCGCAGAAACCTTAAAAATATAAGTTACACAACAAAAATACGAAATACATATAATACGTGGATTTTTATGTAGTATACTTTTTTGGACACAAATTCATATTTATTTAATATTGTATTTAAGAAATCAAAAAATAATATTAATATTTTTTTAAAAAGTAAATAGTAAAAAACTAAGTTCCATAAAAGATAAACTAACTGAATAACTGTATATAAAACTAAAAAATTCAAAGGTAAATTATAAATAAAATAAATAATATAACAAAATTTATAAAAATTAAAAAAAATAGGTTTTAAACAGGTTTCATGAATACAAATGATTTCCATTAGTTTTCATATATTTATAATTAAAATCTTTTCGCAGAACCTTAACATAGAAATTTATCAAAATGGAATTTAAAATTGTTACTTGATTCCAGTTTTTTTTTTAAAAAAGAGTTATCGGATTGCCCGAAGACAGATAAATTTTTCAGCGAATTAGTAAAATTTTTAATTGCTTTTCCCAGACAGGTAGATTTTTTTACTATGTGTAACTATAACTATTTAAGCCTAAATAAAAAACAGGTAGAAAAATATATACGGGAAAGTGATTGCATAATCCTTATTTCGAGAAATGGATTCTGAGAACAATTAATATCTTTATAAATGTATAGCATAATAAATATTTATTCATTTATTTATTAATAAATATCATTAACTATGTACAATTCTATTTTATAGAAATGAAAAGATATGGTAAAATCTTACAAGAGTTCGATAAATCAGATATAACTACCCATTTTCTATGTTGCGTATTTGATGTACGTTGAATTATGACATCCAGCACAAGAAACAAGCCTGCCTCGAAGAATGAAACTATTCCAACAAAAAAACCAAACCCGCAAGCAACCGAATCTCCGTCGAAAATACAAAATCTATACTGATAACCCCCGGATGAAATACAGGCAAACACAACAACTGAAAATAGCTGAAATAAAAATAAAACATATTTTCAAGCGGATTTTATTGTTTTAGATATAATTAAGAGATTAATAAACACAAAACTTTTACTATAAAAGCGATATGTTTAAAAAATATTTTCTACATTGTCTGTAAAGATGCCCTAATGATTCTAACATTCTAAAGTTGTTTAATTCCAGATGGGGTCACTTTAGTCTCTTTTATTTAATCAAATCTATATTAATATTGAAAATAAATTTATAATATATAGAAAAATCAAAACAATTATTTTCGGAATTTTGCCCATCATCATTCGGTGAATATAGAGAATATGATGAACTACAAATTTCCCAGAAGATATTTTGATACTTAGAAAACTCAAAATAAAAATCAATGCTATCGTTAAATAAACACATTTTATCTAAATATATAAATTTTAATACAAATGTATCAACTTTCTTTATAATACAAGTTCGGTATATATACAGTATGGACACATACATGATGAGCCATACAACCCAACATTTAACAAGAGTATAGATTATAAACAAATATCAAAACTATTCAAAGCCTAATTTTTATCTTTAAAAGTTCATGATGACATCACAAGCTATTTTTAGCTCACAACTAAATATTTTCAAAAAGTCTGATTGTAATTTTACTAACCTTTAGAATTATTTTTTTACATACAATAATAATAATGATCAAAAGTCATGAGCTGCCTTTATTTAAAATATTCATGTGTATAGGAATCTAATGTTCTGATTTGAATGCAATTAAAACATTAGATTTAGAAGAAATAATTATAAAATTTTGTAAATATTTCTAACCATACCTGAAATAATTTTTTGGAAATAGAATTATGATACCTAATAACATAATATATTGTAATACATTTTATTTTAACTATTAGTTTATAAGTTATTATTATTTGAATAAGTTATTTTAGTATAGATAATCAAAGAAAAATACATCAAAATTACAATTTTTTAAGTATTTTATTTTTTTTTAAATTTTATAATCATATTTATAACAATGTCTTTGTTACTTGATGTTTTAATTAAATTTTGTTAAACTGAAGTAATTTTTCAGACAAAATTTTCTTTTGGGTCAAACATAAATTACTTATAATTCCTTATTAACAATTATTTTATAAAAATTGTGAACCATTGAAATATGAACATATTTGTTATATTAGTGGCACAAAGTTGCAATAATGAATTAGATGCATAATATATACAATATATCAATATACCTATATGCCAGTACTATGGTAGTGCTATGCATATATCATAGATAATATACAAAAAGTATAGCTGGAATAAATAATGTTCTGCTTTATACACACTCGAATCACTGTTAAGTCACATACACACATTAAGTCACTGTTGTGGAATCTTTTAAGAGCAACCAAGATAGGTCAATACCATATTTCCTCTTTTCTGAAGACTCATGACATATATATGCTCTCCATAAAATTCTCCCTTTTGTTTTCCATTTCTCCTTTTCTGCCAACAGGAGGTTAAATTCGAGATCGCTCTTCTGTATATTTCAGAGAGTCCTCTTGCACATGCATCATTTTCCCTTTTGCTCCAGATTATTTTGCAAACATGAAGTCAGCTAGATTTTTTTTGACTAAAACGATTTCAAAACTTTAACTTCTTTCATTTTTACCTTCTGTTTCATTCTCCTATCTTATGTTGTATGAGATATGTTGTACCAGCCAATGTAGCCATTTCCATCAGGCATTTAATATCATCTTCATTAATGAAACATTAAGGTAGAGAAGAATAAAAAACAAGCTTTTATGAATAAAACATGACAGAATAAAGAAATAAAAAAATTATATTATATATTTATGATAAAACCAACCCAAAAATATCGGTCAACAATATAAACAATCTCAAACTTATTTAATTTTAATACTCATGATATATTTGATTAGATTATATTTGTCAGGCATTCCAGCCAATATATTAAAATTTGGGCCACTGGCAACTCATGATAGGGTTCCCTCATCTTTGATACCACAAACTGACTGGGCTGTTTTAGATTTTTAAAGCCAACAACAACTAGATAGGTTAGTACAGGACAGCCAACAAGCTTTATACTGTAAATTATTTTAAAGGCCTACATTGCAGTTATGGCTGAAATCAAAATAGTAACTTTGTCTTTTTGTTGCACTATGATTGGTTGTATTACTATTGATAGAGGCAAGTATCCTTTGTCTAACTATTTTTTAGTGTCTGTTTTATACCTTATATTGGTATCTAGAGCTATATTAATTGAAAAGAACAATATATATCAGTCGTGGTACACCCCTGTCATAAATTAATAATGCTGAATACCCAAATTAATGCTGGAGAGAAAGTAGGTAATTTCTGATTAAAATAACTGCTATTTTAAAATTTTACAATCATAGAGTAAGTGTCAAAATTTCAATGTTATGAAAATGATACAGAGTAATTTCTTTTTAGGAATTTTTGCTAGTAATGAAAGTGAAGATGTTGATAAGGAACTATGCTTCAGCTTTGCAGCATCCTCAGCCAATTCTTATTCCAAACAAATGCTGAAGAATTTTCTAGAATTGGTGAAAATGGTAATTTTTGAATAGAAGGCTTGGAGATTTAGTATAGAGATTCTATTATTATCAAATATCACACATATCCACTGACAGAATTGGAATATTTACTTATATAAAATTTTCACATTTACAGAAATTAAATAATGCTGAGATGTAAATAATAATGCATAACACTCAAAATCTTGGAAATAATGCTCAGCGCTATATAATGCTGGGTGTACCAGCACTGATATATATATACATATAAATTATATTTAATAAAATGAGCATTTAAGTAATATGCATAAATAATACATACCCTAAATTGGGGGAACTTGGACACCAAGGGGTAACTCGGACCCCCCACCATATTTCTTAAAAAAACAACTACTTATTATAGAGTAATACAGCTTATATTACTGTATAGACGCGAAAAACTAATGTTAGTGTGTCAAGCATGGTATAATCGACCGATAAATCCTGGCATTTTGATTGGCTGCTGTGTAAGAGAAAAAACGTTATCCAAAGATATTGTTGTACACAAGGTAGGATTAGGTAGGTATATAATTAGTTTACTTATAAATAGAGAAAAAACTACTTATTGGTGACAACCTTGCAAGTCACTTTTCACCACTTGTAATTCAAATGGCAAAAGACAATAATGTTTATTTCACATGTTTGCCCACAAACTCCACGCACGCATTACAACCATTGGACGTCTCTGTTTTTAAACCATTTAAAACAGAATGGCAACTGGTTCTTCAAAATTTTCAGAAAGTATGTTGAACAAAAGGAACAATTTCCTGTTCTACTGAGTCAGTTATGGATGAAGATAAGCAAACGAATTGCCATTAACTTAAT
>JAUZNC010021778.1:0-24408 GCA_034780395.1 Vannuccia rotundouncinata
ATTAGAAATTGCTTTATTTCAATAAATTAATAATGAATAGACAACAAACTTCTAGATAAATTCTAAACAATTAAAATTAATTTAAAATTAATTTAAAATTAATCGCAAATGGAAGTACAGAATTAAACGTTTAAATCAATTTCTATACTGTCACCATAGACATGACCATATATGATAAAATCAATTTCTATTGGAAAAATAGCATTCCTTCGTTGGAAAAGCACATTTCAATACTTCGATATTTATTGATCCTTGATCGCTACGCTCTCTCGCAATCAATAAATATCCTCGTATTGAAAAGTATTACTTTTCCAATTTCAGGAAAATAGCTCTTCTGAAATATATTTCTTCTAATCGAATTTGAATAATTGTTTTTTGAAAAAGGTTGCTTTTCATTACGAAATAGAAATCTTGTCTTGTGAAATATTTCAAAATAATAAGTTATAAGTAAAAATAATGATTTTCACAATATTTGTAATTTCAGATTCTGTCTCAAATTCATATTTTTCTTTGTTTGGTGGATGGCATAATTCAAGTAAGTAATCTTTATAGATGGATGTACTAATTATCTATAGATTAACATAGAGACTCAATTCACATACATTAAATTAATAATCAATATCAAATGGAATACTTGCGTGGATACGTGCGCAAATGATTATTAGAAATAAACCAGATTACTTGTAAAGTTCAATATTTCGGTCGAAACTCTAAATTGTTCCTTATATACTTAAATCTATTTTTTGTTATTTTATACTGTTTTAATCGTTTCTCATCTTCTCCTGTTCTTGTCATCTCTAAAGCACCTCAGAATTGTTCCACAGCGACCCATGCCCACCGCGAACTTCTCCATCGAGTCAGCCCGCACGCGGTCATGAAGGTCATTGGCGCCGGAGGGAGCATCATTCAGCGTGTTCAAAGTTCCACATCGACAGTTATCGTATCTCCCCATCGAAACCAGGCGGATAAAGTGTTCCGAATCTCAGCTCGTCATCCCAACCCTCAGATGGCTCAACAGCGTGTTGACAGAGCCCAAGAATTACTTCAAACTCTGGAAGACGTGACCATGTGCAACCACCCCGTTCGTCATCCGCATCTCCTGCCACGTGTCCATTGGTTATTAGACGAAACAGCAGAACAAACCGGACTGATTTCCCCGGGCAAGCAACATCAGGAGAAGAGCCGCTCTCCATCGCCCATAACTTCGGATCAGTTGCTGCTAAGAAGCATGGACTACTGCCGCCAGCAGTTGCCGACTGACGCGATCTCCAATAGCAATCATACTAACTGGTTGTTGGCCAATCACCTTCTCCGACAGATAACAGCTCGAATGGGTTAATCACATTATTTGTTCTTGTTTTAAGCAAACTGTTTTGTATTGTTTCCTTATTCAACCCATCTATTTATCTACCAACTATTTATTGCAGTATTCTTTTCTTTAATTTCTACTATATCAATATGCACAACAGTATAGAATACTCAACTTTGTATATATTTTCTGATGGCGAGTAGCATTTATTTAGGATTTTCTGTATATACTTTTATAAATCTAACTTTCCAAAAAGTTTGGAAATATTTTGCATTTTTTTGTGATTTTCCTTTATTCGTTTTTTTATTTATTTTTAAATGATTGATAATTATCTTTCTCACATGATATACAATACTAGAATCAAATTTTTACTATTATCAATCCACAAAATTCCAAATTTTATCACGTCCCGTATTTATTTATTCATAATTGTAACACGGATGTAACTTCTAGTATTTTTATGTTATATACGAATAAGTTCTAATCGCACCTGTATATATTTAAGATGCTTGTGTAATCCTTATTTTTTGGATTTTTTGTCGATAATCCAATTGTCTTTATTGTTGAATTTTCTGTTTTCTGTAACAATACTGTATAAAATTCTTTTTATATCATTAAATTATATAAGATTTTCATTATTCAATTATCGTTTGTTTACCTATTTCTCAATTACGTACATGTAATATATTGTTATATAATATATGGGTAACATTATTTATAGAATTGAAATCATTTTTTAAAATGTTTACAATCCTAAAAATGAAATCTTCGAACGTTTGTTTATTTTAAATTATCCATTTTTTTAAATTTTATTTATATTTGTTATTGACATTTATTTATTTTATTTTTCAATGATGTGCAATTTTCTATATTTACTTTTACTACTGATTGGTAGTATCAAAATTTACCATATATTTCATAAAAAAATAGTTCTATAGAATTTGATAGTGTAGTGTAGTTTTAAACTACTATATGATAGTGTAGTTCATTTTTTGCCAATCTGAGGAGTTGTATATATAATATTACTAAATTAATTTGTATATATTTTAGTAAATTAAAATGTGATAATATTTTTATAATAAAAATATAATTTTATTTAAAATCATCGTTCAAAAATTTAGTACAACTACTATTTCTAAAATGAGAACGTAAACAGTGATAAAAAAATGAAATATCATTAGTTAATGAAAATTCAGTTTTTTTCAGGTGGACTCTCATAACAATGGGCCGTATGAATAAAAACTAGCAATTGCTTTTTCTAGCTATTTTTATACCATTTGCTTATATCTATATGAATAAAAATAAGCAATTGCTTATAAGAAAATGATCCGACCATTTGCTTATTACAATAATTATTTGCTATTTCGGCAATTGCTTAAATACTTATGAATAAAAGTCAATCGATATAAGCAATATTTTATATATATTATATCTAATATAATTGTCAGCCGCCGAGAACAATAACACCTACGTTTATAACAGATGCGGATAAAAATGCAGACAAAAACTATCAATGGATACTTTAATAACGCAATAGACTACATTTAAATTACCACGATTAATTGTTACCGTCCTAAATAATACACTTAGTAATATCTATATGCCTTATACAAATGCCCAATTATTTGTAGTTCCTGAAAAACCGGTTTACACGAACACGACTGACAGTAATTAGCAAAATTAGGATTATATTGAGAAAACTCCTATCAAGTAACACCTTCACTAAATCTGAAATTTTACTATGCTGCTTACACCGATTACGTTACATTTAAGATATTACTCCAAATTAGATAAGTCCCTTATTTATGAGTTCAGTTTCTAAAACATAATATTTTCAAATTAAATAAATGTCGAAAATATAATTTTTAGTCGAAACTATCGAACATCATGACATTGTGATAAATCAGCAAAGCAAGAATTATATACAAGATCTTTATTGTAACTGGAAGTATAAATCAGTAAACATGCAGAATTGGCATACAGTTAAGTTGTATACTGTAAGCATTGCATGAATTAAACTAGAGAGTACATTTTGACCAACAACACAAATTTAATGACTAATGGTCAAAACACAATATATTATAAAAGATTTAAGGCACTTGTTAGTGCGTTTATTCATATCAGAACCATGACATGCGTGACAATTTGTACTGTAAGCCAAAAAAATTATAGTACGAATATCAAGTTAACAGCATATACATTATATTTTATAATACATATTAATTAAAAGATAAATAAAATCGATAGTACATCTATCGTCCAATTACTGTCTGTTTACAATTAAAAGTTTTTAACAGACTATAGAGGTAATATTAAAAATTACATTTATTTTTAAAATAAATTTCTCTAACACATAAAACAATGAAAAATTGAACAAAAATTATGACTTTGGACGACAGGTTTAGAATTTAAAGCAATGGGAAAAGAGAAACTAAAAATATTACAGGAAATTGTCACATTATTGAAGAGATTCTAAAATACATAATTATATAAAAAAATGTAAAAATACCAATAGACAAAAAGGTTCGAGCGAATGCAATTTAGCAAAATTATAAATAACAAAACTTAACAGCAAATTCTGCAGTGAACAAGTCCACAATTCCCCATAATAAATAAAAATATAAATACAATATTATTTTTTTTTTAGTTTAAACATTTAAGCGAAAATAATACACAGCGGGAAAACTATACTTTGTACATGTGAAATAGATCAAACTTATTTTAGACTTATAATTCCATAATAGATTTTGTCTGTAAGACTCATTATATTTTAAGTGTATGACAATCTCACCAACGTTGAGAGAATACCAGTATAATATTAATTATGAAAAGTGCATAAAGTACATAAAACACAGACAAAGCGTAATTAAAGTCACATATTGCATAACACGCAACAAGCGAGTGTATAAAAACAGGATGGCAAAATAATTGTAGGAAATAACATACCTATAGAATAATTAATTCTAGTTATAATATGCTATACTAACCACCGGTGTCTCCAAGGGCATTTTTACATAGCTCAAAATAGATGCAATATTTCAAAGGTGTACAACTCAAAAAAGTATTAACTGTAACTTATATACAGAAACTCAATAGACAAGTGCACTTCTACAATAACTATTATACCGACATTTATTTAAAGCATATAATTTTTCTTCTAAACATAAACTTGTCGTCACACAAATTATCGTATAGAATAAAGTGGAAGCAAAATACCAACGTGAAAATAACTAATTCGTGAAAATACAATAATTAAAATAAGTACATAATTTACAAATCTTGACTCGCTGAAAGACGACTTACACACTTGATTACTTAACATAAACAGAATAGTATATTCTGAAATATCTTTTAGACTGTTACCATTTTCAAAAAGCTATTATTGTGGAATCAATATTAAATACAAATATGTGCAATCAAATACCACATGTGATTGACATTACAGTAATATCTGCGAAATTCAAGACGTTTAAATGTCAAATAAACCACTAAATAATCTAAAATGCAGATACCAAGCAATTATAACACAGTAATTGGGTGTATTAAGTATTTCTGACCATAATTCAATAGTAACATCGTAAATATACCAATATTCATCAATATGATTATGTACAGATACCTCAATTGCTGGCAGAGAGTGCTATCACAGGGGCACATAATATTATAACACGTTGGAATGAAGGCAAAACAAGTACAGAAGGACAGTTAAATTAGTACCAAAATATTCAGGAATTGTCATAATTCACTGTTTGAAATAAGGCGTAATATACACAAAATCATACCGGAAAATTAAACACTTATTAAGTTATTGGCATATACCTGTATCTAAGATTGTAATGAGTATAAGATAGAACTTTAACGATATTTTTGGTCTTCTAAATCTTATTCAGGCAAACCAATCAAAATTTAGTTGTGTCAATACTTCCTTAGTAGAGCAGTGTGTTTTAATTTCAAGAGACAAGATTAGCGGGGATAAGGTTGTCTCTGATGTGGCATATATTGTGGAACATATCCTTGGTTATGAGGCATCCAAGCTTGAGCATGGGGAAAGCGGAATGGAGGAGCCATAGCTCCAAATCCAGTAGCAGCTTGAAAAAACACCTGAGCATCGGTAGGTGATTGTTGCGGATAAGCGACCATAATGGGAGGTTGTATTAATTGATACCCTGGAAAAATGTTCTGCAGAGGTGCACCGGGTCGCATGAGATTTGTTGGTTGAGGTGATGTTACCATAGGACTCATTTGGACGGAAATCGGCTCGGGAAACCCTACAATAAAAATAATACTTATCATAATGTCAATGATACACAACTAATATTAATTCAGCTGAAAATTAAGTAAATTCTGGACTTTTCAAACATACTGTAATCGTGTTAGATTACATGGATTTTACTATAGTATTAATATAATTTGAACTAAAGATGATATATTGGAATATGAAAAAAAATGGTTAATACGTTTCTACAAGTACCTATAATATATTTTGGAAAAAAAACGTACACTACTATACAGTGTATTATATAACAAAATGTAAAATATAACATTATGATTGACTTTCTAAAATACCATTTTATGAAGCAAAACATATTAGCGGCTAATTTAAACAATTGTTCTGACCAAATAAAGAATTACTTAACAATCTAAATAATTAATTACAGCTGTAATAGAAATACCGTTTTAAAATTGTATAACTAAAATGTGTCATACAAGACCTACACTGCTTTCCTAAAATTGAACTCTCGAGTCTAAAGTACATAACTAGAAAACACAGTAAACCAACATATCGATTGAAAACTAACATCTATGAGAGTCACAAAGTATGGCTAATGCCAGACAAACACAGCTAACAGACGTACTATATCTGAGCGTTCTACCTATAATCATACATCTAACTTACAGCCAATCAGATATGAAAAATACCTTAATTCAATCGATTATTTTAATAATATTGTTAAGCGATATTTCTTATAAGAATATTATCCTTAAAAAAACTCACATCCATCCTTTCGACGAATTGCACACTCTCCATTATTAGGAATTCGAATAATCATAAGATCCGTATCCTTGACAGCAGAAACAATATCATCAACTTCGATGTACATTCTTTGCAATTTTGGAAATTCTAAAAGTTTAGAGACTGGGCAAGCTCCATCGATTAGGAAATGTCGTAAGAATTCATCAGTGGTCAAATTTTCTTTGGAGAAATAATGTTCACTGAAAAGTAAATAAATTATAAAAACAACGATAAACAATATACATAATTATAATTAAATAAACTAAAACTCTCAAAATAAATTACACAGCTAAAATTAGTCAAACAAAATATTAAAAACGGTGTTCAGTTAAAACTGCCTTATATGTCAACACCTTAGAAAGAATGCTGACTTGGTAAACGAGAATAAGTTTCTGTACGCAATGTTGTTAACATGATTTAAAATAGTGTATACATTTTTAAAATATAATTGGATGCTAATAAAATAGGAACAATTTACAGTTTAAAATCACGACAAATACAAGCTAACTAACCTACTAATACATTAAAACAATTATAGCACACGCAATTCTGAGTGTGCTAAAGGTTAGTTATTGTATACGATTTATAATTATAATTCTCAAACATGTAAGGGTATGTATATGATATCTTACTATCTATCTTTACAATGATCTACATAGCACAAATTCGATATTCAAACTCATAAATTAATATTTAAATAATAATAAATAATATTTATTATAAATATGATAATTTCTCAAAACTATACTTGTTAATGGAAAAGGTAATGCTTTAGTTGTACCAATTGAATCTTAAACACGATATTTTAAGCAGTTTTTTTTTAATATTTATGGATGATTCGTATTGAAAAATAGATTATACCGAAAATATTACATCTTAAATATAAGGTGAGTCAAAAAAAGAGAGATACAAAACGGGTTTTAAATATCAAATCAGATGTATCTTGAGATGTAACAATTTTCAGCTCAAGACATATATTAAGACAAATGGAACTGTTTGTAAAAGTAATTCGGGTCGACAAAAGACAACAAGTAGTATTGGCAATTTTACTATAATTAATACCTTACAAGAATTCCCGATTTGACTAAAAGCGATTATTTGTACTGTCTTCCATTTTTAATTTTCCAGGTTTTCCAGAAACGTAGGAACCAGGTATATACAACGATAAATATTTTAAATAGCATTATATTTATTCATATATAATTATAAAACTCACAGAAAATGAAGAACATAATCCCGACGAGTAGGAAAGATAATTCCCATGCCATGACGTAACTTTGTAAAAAGGCGTTTATCAGGGAGAATACCTTCGTTGATCGGAACTGCGCCCACAGGATTGACAGCATCAGGGTGGAGCAATTTATCAATCTCTGAAAGTGGAACTTGTTCTCGCTGAATATGATACAAGGAACTTCCAGAGTCAGACAGCGTGGGACTAGTTGAACCAGGTTTGGGAGAATTTGATGACGGAGGTGTCTGAGAAACTGGAATTGGTTGTGGCAAGAGTGGCTGCATAAGAGGCTGCATAAACAGTTGTGGGGGACGACGGTCACGACTTTGATTCAGATATGGTACTGTATAACCATCCTCCATGTGTGATCCTTAAATATAAAAAAACTAATAAATTAAATACGTTATAACATAATTCAAAAATGTTTCTATATCAGAATGAACGATAAATGTATTAACAGTTTACTCCTATGTCAATGTATCCTAAAGTGAATAGAAAATATATGATTTTTAAATTAATTATGAGTAAACAAATAAATCCAATTGAATCCATTAATTTAGTTCGATATATTTATTAATTATATTCGATATATTTATTTATTTATTTCTGTGCATTTATTAACCAGGCTTGTGACAGCACTTTAATAAAACTATAGAAGTTAAGGGGGAAAATATATAGTGAGTATATATAAATAAACTGACAGTATATAAATATAGGACTCTGTCTATAATTTATAAGTAATTTACTGTCTGATATCTTTCATTGCACAATTCTGAATTTGCTGTACACTTTTTAATTATTCGAACTTTACCTGCACTGTTTAATCCAACATAGCATGCGCAACCACAATTTCAGTCACTTGTTTTTTTTATGGCAGATGATAGCTTCTTCCATTAATCTCATGATCACACCAATTTATTTATCCATAGTTTCTGTATTTATCAATTTTCATTCTGCAGGGCTTTCTTCTTTTCAGTTTCAATCACAATCAGCTCTGCTTTCTTTTTGGCTACTGTTTGCACTTTTAGATTTTTCCAGGTCATCGTGATACTTCTGGCGAGTAGCTCAATAGTTAAGTTTTCTGGCTTCCTTCCTAACAGTCGGATAGAATCCTTCATTGTTCTGATTGCTTTTATACTGGTATGAGCTAGAGATGTTCGATTGGTTCCCATTATGAATTTGTTGTAAGAGAACTTCAGCACTACCATGTAATAGGGTGGGAGCCACCTTGATTATCTTTGATAAAAATGGATACCTTTCTGTTCCGTGTTTTTGATGACAAAGTTTGTACCAAATACTGTGTTTCTCTAGATATAGATGTGGTCGTATACCAAGTACCCGTTTCTCAATGGAATACACCAACCAATCATTGACTACAGTCAATGTCTGTATTAGGCCAAAACAACTTTCAGTTCCTTTCCACATACTTTGACAAAAACTGACACACATTCTTGAGTTCTGACCTGAGGATTAACACAGTCCTAGTCTTCAAATTGATTTGGAAAATGGTACTTTCTGTAGAAGTTTTTTAGCCATAGTAATATAAAATGTTTTTATGTTTTAGGCTTTAAATTTTAGAGACAGTCAAAAAAAATATATAGGATATAGGAGCACATATTAAGAGGTTCAAAAAAATATAAGAGCTGTCACAGGCCTGATCAACCTATGACTAAACATTAATAGAGCATAACAAATAAATGTTAAGTTATATTATGATTATAACCACTCTACTCTTAGGTATAAATTAGAATATTTTAAAATATCTGTGAATACACAACTATATCCAATTACAGAGAGAGTAGATTGATACTATTGCAAAAGAACAATAATTGGCACACTAGATGACTGGTAAGTCGCATTGAATGATATTATACTGAATAAAATTAACTGGTAACACAAAATATATCATTAACGTAGATTGTAGCTAAAGATATCTAAAACAACTAATCGTTTAAATGATGTAGCAAATTTTGTTTTTAATTGAGTGCGCATATAATTTTGAAAAACGTCACTCAATTACGTATAAAAATCAAGTCAAATAAATTATATTGACATTGTAGAAAATATTGAATGCTTACCATAGGATTAAATAAACAATATGCTTTAGTAAAACATAATTAAATAATGATATTTCCTAAACATTTTCTGAGATAGTATGTATATACTAGTACCTTGCCCTCTGGAGGCCCAATTAACTTGACTATCGATTACATTGTACGGAGTACCATATTTAGTTTGACGACCCTTCGCTTGTAATCGTTTTGCCCTTTGAACTGGACCTAGTTCTAAATGATTTGGGTCGTAAGGTTGACGCCAATTAGCATGACCATTATTTTGGGTGTTGTTAATAACACCAATACGATGTGAACCTGATCCAATTCTCTCTTCGAGTAACTTTCCTGACGAATCTGACTGAATTTTTGAGTTTGCTAACAGCGGCTGTACTGGAGAAGTCGTTGACTCAGAGTTTGAAATAATGTGTGTGGCAGAAACTACAGCAGGAGAAGTTGTTTTAGAGAGTAGTGGCTTTGGCGAAATCGGCGAGACTGATACAGAGGCCTGTGTGAATGGCGCAGTCGAACGAGGTACTAAAGGAGCAATAGACAAACGTGGATCAGTTCCACTTGGTGCAATAGTCATAGACCCATTGTATGCAGTTGAGCGCATACTGCTTCCACGACCACGCCCAGTTCCTATAAATGAATATAAATAATGAACTCTAATAATCATTTCTGGAAAAGTAAGTGATCAAAAAGAAACACAAAATCCCCAATTTAGATTTCAAAATATGCTTAAATAAAAATAGTATCTATGTAATGTATACATAAATATGTAACAGTAAGGAGTTATTCAATTAATTAGGATAAAAAAGTTTAGGGTAATCAATTCAGGGATACAATCACTAACCACAACTGTACACCAAAAAAATGGGACTTCGCTGTTTACTTCACCTACTTCTCTTCTGCGACTTATTACAAAATAAGATATTACTATATAAGATTTAGAAAGATGATCTGTGACAATCTGTGTTACCACAAAACACATACAAAAATCAAAAGAATACATTAATTATTATATTTGATTTTTTTTAAATATGTATAGTTTTTTTTACCGAAATTTAGCATACCTCTCTTAAATCCATTCTGATTCGACATTGGATATTTTTGACGATTTCTATTTATTTCCTTTGGTTCTTCTTTTATCTCCATTTTGTGCCAGACTTGTTTTGCTTTCACTAGAAAAATAATAAATACAGGTAAATAACCAAAAAAAACTGAACACAAGAAAAATTTAATATAGAAAAACGACATTAATGCAAGAAATCATAAAAATGTTCAAATTGTGAACAATTTCAATAAAATCTTTCTTATATTTGCTTATTTAAAATAAGTCAATTCTATTTCAATTAAGAGACAAATTATATATTTAAAATGGAAATAATAACCACTGACTATCATGCTCCGATATGAATTATTAATGTAATGTTTATTATGATATTTCTAGACGAAATATATGGAATTTGTAATACACAATTTTTTCACTTACCACCTTTCTTAGAAGTCGGTGGTACAGCCTTTTGAGCTTCAGACAAATCCGTTTCAACAGATGGAGTTGGCCATTCCGTCTCTTTAAGACTTTCATTGGATTGTACAACTACAAAACGTTTTAAATTAGTTGTTAAACAAATATTAAAGATGAACTAGTCTAATCAAGTTACAAACCTGGTTGTTTCCAAACCGTCTGTAAAGGCATTGATGACTGATCGCCAGTGTCTTCTTCATTAATACATGGCGTGTATGTTATCTTTTTCGATCTACTAATACTTACTTCAACATCTTTAAACTTAGTATTGTCTGTTTTTTCACAATCAACTTCATCAAGTATTAATTCACTAATTTCTTGAATAGACTTTTCCGTCTGCAATACATTCTCTGTAACTGAAGATGCCATCTTGTTGGCAGCACAGTCTTCCGACAAGCCCCGCGAAAATCTTAAAGAATAAACATTATAGGTCTGTAAAATTTATGCATTTTAAGAGTGAGATAATGGTATGAAACAGGCTATTTTAAAATTAAATATGTGCAATCAATACAGTAGTAATCATATTTACACTATTACTTGGTATCCTTTATAAATTTACTACATTTTTGTTAAATTAAAATAAATTATACTTTGTCTTCATTTATATAGTCATAAAATGGGGGACCTAGAGGAAAAATGTATGGGTGAAATACAATTCTCCTAGCCGTAAAGCCATAAAACAAAATGAATTAAAATTAATTTGACTAGCTAATGCTTATTTATTCATTAAAACAAGCGTGTTGAATTGTATCAGTTGTATACAGTCCATTAAGGAAAAATTAAAGTTGAAACAGTTGAGGAATTAATTTCAAATCATGAGGCTGATACCAAAATAAATGTTTATGAAACTTTTTTGTGTTATGGTGGAATTAATTTCATTAGTACATCCAATACAGATGTGGCAATTAAAATGTTATACCACATCTCCAAATGCAGAGGTATTGTGTTCATGAAAACTGGGTGTGCAAGCAAAAATACAATTTGGTCTGTCAATCTGACTGCTATCCCTAATAACATTGGCACTCAAATGTGTGAAGCACTAGTAGCTTTACATGCACTGACTGGATGTGATTATACCTCCACTTTTTACCAGAAACAGGGTTCATACAGGCTTTTAATAAAAAAATTGAGTTTTATTAGACTTATAAAGACAATTTGACTAAAAAATTTAAAGAAATTTTTAACATATATTAATAATGTAGCAACAACAAAAAAATAAGTAAAAGTATTCATGGTATCAAAGTATAAAAAGTATCAATTTAAAGGAATGTAGTAGGTAATGAGATATCCATATTTGTTATAAAAAATACTTATAGGTAAAAACCATAGACTATATAAAGAATCGACACTCCACTTGCCACTCCCACCTGCTAAATGAATTCATAAATCAATATTATTGGTTATACAAGAAACATGCTGTGAGACAAGAAACACACTGAATCTCAGGTTATAACTTCTTTCATCAGTCATTTGACGTCCTAAATTCCAATTTCCATATGGAAAAGATTCAAAGCTGGCCTTGTATCAGAATAAGGTTGCCAAGACCAAGATCCAGTTTTTCAATGAAACTGAAGCAGAGTTGTGTGCCCTACTTGATGTTGATGGTAACCCCTTAAATGACGGAAAATTGCAGACATTTTGTAAGGGGTACATTTCTACAATGCACAATGTATTGTCTCTAGTGCAAGATCTTTTCACAGACCATACTGATTTGAAATATTTACTTACACATTGTATCAGTCAAGATGCACTGGAACACATTTTTGGTAATTTAAGACTATGTGGTGCTTGGTGCCAAAACCCTACAGTTATTGAGCACTAGTGAGTAATAAGCTGAGACTCATGGGGTTGAAAACCGGAACTGTATTGAGTTGGTAGAAAAGGAAGGAGATCAAGGATGGAAATACACCAGAGGAAGATGAGAGTTCCCTTCACCTGGTTGCAAGTCTGGCTTCTGATACACTGTCAGAATTCCGTGAGAATGTCCTTTTATATGTTGCTGGATGGGTAGCATAGTCACTATCAAAATTATATCATTATGTTGCAAAACGTGCATCCAGGCCATAATGGCAGAGATGACTCCTCTTCAAGCATCTAGGCTTCTTTAACTTAAGCAGCAGGTCAGCCTACTTTATGCCTCTGAAAGTGTGTACCATGTGATACTTTTACCATGTGAGACCAGTATGTGTGCCATGTATTATGGAGGAATGGTGGTACACCTCCTGGACATTCTGATTTTCTCCTCTGCCTGAACAAAGAAGTCCTTTCAGCTGCAATGTTGAACAGTGTGTTTGGAGAACATTCATCACATGCCTTGGATTCTGGATTTCTCAGCCCTCATATCCTACATCTCATCAAGCCAATCATGACGAAGTTTGCAAATGCACTCCTCAGCCTTCTTGCTTAGCAATACTTGGCCATTCGTAAAGGGGGTGAGGGCCACTAAAATCAGGGAATCTGTCTACTAACATGTAATAATGTTTGATATAGTGTCTGTAAACATTTCTGATATACTATTTTCATGTTTACATTAACTCTTAACTGATTTCGAAAAAAATGTATATGTATAAATAACTGTTCAATATTATTAACATTTTATTTTGTTATGAGCTTGTATAATAAATTATATTATTACAGTTGTTGATATGTTGCAAGCCCCATAGAGAAAGTGTAGAGCAGCTGGGTCTGCCTCTCTTCATTTGCAGCATCCTTCTTCTTAGCTTATTTTTAATGTCTTTAAATCACGATTTTGGCCACCTCGAGCCTTTAACTCTTTTAATATATGATTCCAAGTATCTAGTTTTTTTTCAGAAAAGATCCTTCATTTACCAGTTTAATAAAAAAATTAATTTCGTTTGTAGAGAAGTTAGTGCAATGTTGTAGAGCCATTTTAACAGTGTGAAAAAGTACCAATTAAATTGATAATCCCAAATTGAAATCTCAAATCCTATATTTAGCTTCTACCTTGCATAAATATTGATTAGTGTGCCCTTGACCAACTTACTTGCAGCTTCATTCATTTTCTCCAAAATAACAATGAAAAATTACACATAGTTCATAGTAGATTTCTATTGGTCAGAGCTAACCCCAGAATAGTTAATCCAGGAATAAAAGTTGTTGGTGCAATACAAAAAGTTAATCCTGGTTTAGTTGAGCAAGGAATAGTGCTATTCTAGATTTAATTTATTCCATGTTGGTGCATACCACTGTTAAGGATCACCTAAAAATTTAAAGACTTTGAAAGACATTAAAAGATGTGTACAAACCCTTCAGAAAGGTAAATCAAAGGCATTAGCACTGGTTACAAAGTCAAACAAGTATCTTAGTTACAAGTAACAAGGACATTGACATTAATCAATTAATTAAAGTACAATTACTTAATAATCAAACAATTATAGTATGAACAATTTCTACACATCTTTTGAACTATGTTGAAAAAAATTGCACAAAAATGAAAGGAGAGAATCCAAGAATTCTACTGCCACCTTGTACATCTGAATTGATGAAGTATATCTATCAAACTTTTTGTTTCACACATGTGGGTCCAGGCACATGACAGATATTTGCCCAAAGTATTTGATATATTCCTTGCCAATGATTCCTAGGCTATGAAATTGTTCAGTTTGAAGGGTTCATCTACCAACACAGTCGCCCATTTGCCAGAAGAAAGAGGAAAAAGATTTTACAGTATCATCTGATGACAAGATATTTCTCTTAAGTTGATTCCAGACTTTTTTCAAAAACATTTTTTATATAAAATGTACATTTGACAGTATGGTTATTGAAATCTACCTATTTCCTTGTATTGCGACATGTTGATATACATCTATTAATTGCTTGCATTTGTTTATTCATTATTTAATAATTTGCTGATGTATTTGAAAGAAATAAAAAAGATAGAATTTGTGCAGCTGCCTCAGTATTCCATTAATGGTTTTATTAAGTACAAATAATGGAAAAGTTAGGCAAATTTTCTTAATGTTTGTTTTAATGTCAGGACGTGGAAAGGAGGATTATGAAGGGGTCTTTCAATGAGTTATCAATTTGTTTGAAGCAATGTCTGGAAACAATTACAGCTGATTTTAAAGTTGCTTTATGGCAAGCATGTCGGCAATTGTTTTCTCAATGCAGTAATTCATGGTTGTAGTTTTCATTTCACTCAAGCTTTGTTTAGAAAGTTGCAAATTAAAATGTGTGTTTCGTTTGAAAAATGGGAAGCACATATTTATTTGAATATTTCGTAAAGTTAAAAATTACTGTCATTCGGATGATTATTATAAATATATGGAATGCAAATTATTCATTAGAAATATTATTACAAGTTTTATTTCACGATTTACATAACAATTTGTGTACATTTTTGTTTCAAAACATAACTATTCACGGAACTTATTGTATTGAATAATACTATTCTCGTATTTCGTACAATTTCTGATATACTTGTCTAAATATATTTAAACTGTTTATAAAGATGATTTCTTTTCATTAATTTTTAATGTTATAAGGTATACAGAATGAGTATATAACTTTCTTTAAATAATTTACAGTATTTTTGAAAATTAGATGAAGCAATGTTTCACTTATGTGCAAACATGTTCTAATTGAAAACAATTATCTTGTTTATATTTCTAATATCGGCTGTAATAAGGCATACAATTTTGTTAAACAATTATGCAACAAATGTGATAAAATAATTGTTTGTAATATATATATATATATATATATATATATTACGAACAATTATATATATATATTAAAGAAATGGTATTACCATATATATAATAGGTGTTAAATGAATATAAATTATTCATTTTTATTTACTTTCATTGAAATGAATTAAGCAATAGTTTATATTGAATTTGTTGACGATTTTACATTTTGGGTTTCCTAAATATGCTATCACAGTAAATATCAAGATGATTTACATACATTGTTAACAATATCCGTCACATTGAAATCATTTAAATTAAATCATTTAAATTATGGAAATGTCCACAAATGGTCGAGCAGTGCTGACCAATTGTGGACATGATCAGTTGTGAACATTGAAATCATTTGAATTATAAAAATGTTCACAAACAGTTGGGTCCACAAATGGTCAGGCAGTTCCAACCGATTGTGGACATGTCCTCTACAAACTGTCTGATCAGTATATTATAAACAACAAATCATTGAACATTGCTATTTTTGTTTAAAACTGATTGATGATTTTTCTTCACATGCATTTCAAATTTAATATATTTTGTAACATAAATATTAACATATTACACTATTTTTTATTCTTCTGACTGATCATGGACATCCATTGTAGATCATATAAGAGGTAAATGAATAAGACGTAGATTGTATAAATTGAAATGTCCACAAACAGTCGTACCATTTGTTGACATCAAAATGTCCACAATCAGTCCAGATTATTTGTGGACATGTCCACAAATGGTCACCAACATATATATTCTGATACATGAGACTTAGCTATCAATTTATGAAAAAGCAGCCATACTACATGATTAATGAATAAAACTCAAATTTGACAATTTTGTGGCTGGTCTTAAGTTAGGAAAGCTATGGAGCTGCAATTTTAAGAGTAGTCTTATAGAGATGCTATAGACATGAAGCATCAATTATGACCATCAAACTTTTTATCATGATTGTTTAAATAAATGTCTGGCTATCAGACTATAGGTTTACTTTTGAGATTGTCTATTTTAATCTGCAGCTGTATGTTGGCTTCTAATAGCAATATGTTCACATGTTCATAATTGGTCCAGACCGTTTGTGGACATCTCCATAATTTAAATGATTTTGAAATCTTTTGTAGGATTTTTGTAGATCTGTATCACACATGCCCACAAATGGTCCAGCCTGTTTGCTTACAGCATAAAACTAACAGTCAACAATATACAAAGTTCATATATATGTAAAATTAATATTATATATAATCAACATGTCCACAAATGGTTAGGCAGTAGCTACCGATTGTGGACATTGAAATCATTTAAATTGGAAATGTCCACAAATGGTCTGGACCAATTATTAACATGTCCACAAATGGTTTTCCAAAAGCATAGGAACCCATAAACATTACATTAAAACTACAACTAGTTACAATTAATATATTAACTATAAATAGGTCATAGACTGGACCTTACTGTATTGATCTGCAATTTAAAATGCTTATCCAGCTTGTTAAGCAAATTAATTCAAATTTTGAAATAATTTACATATAACAAATTAACTAATCAATTTGAATTTATTTGCTTCACATACCAGCTAAGAATTTTAAATACATTAATTTTAGATTACAGTATAGAATGTCTATGGCATAGGTATATGATTTAAAATTAATTTCATATGTTCATATAAAATTTTCAAGCTTTAAATGTTATGAATTTCACTATGAATGAGCTAAATTTTATGATACAGTGAGGACTGAAACTAGTATTAGTTTTTATGTTTGCAGCCAGCCATTCTAATATTGTAATTTGATTGAATTTGCTAGCTAGTTTTATTAGCCATCTTTATTTATTGATTGATTATTGTATACAACAAGTATTCTGAGAACAATAGGTTATCACTCTCTTTATTTAGACTCATAAACTATGAAATTTATTTCTAACAATATAAATAATGTTGACGGAATGAAATTAGACATTTCAATATATGAGAAACAATTTTTTTTTTATATTGTATTATCTTTTTTGGACAGTAGATTAACTTTAAATTTTAATATTATTAAGATAAATATCTGAAATCCATTATTTTAAATAATTGTGCTAAATTAATTAGTTAGTAGTGAACATATTGAACAAAAAAATGTAATCTTACCCTAATTTTTCACGTTAGTTAAAGAAATTTTAAATTATGCCGGATATATTTTTCTTTGTTTAAAATTTTACATTTAGATTTTTACTAATAACTTGTATGGCGTACAAGAACTATAAAAACTATTTATTTATACATCACCGTACATAATTTTTATTAATTTTATAGAATATAATTTTTAAAATTCCAAACATAAATATTCTGCTTTATATAAAAATAATATGTGCGAAATACCAATAATATTTGTGAGCTTTAATTTATATAATTGACTCATTGTCACTGAATACTATAGTAAATTTATGCTATATAAGGAGGTATGTGAGTTGTTGAAATTATTATTTTTTTACGAGCTCTCTGATAGTCGTCTCTCAATCGGTCTATAATTCTCCCTCTAATACAATGGCTTCATTTACTTTAGATTGTATTATCGAGGCGACGTTCCAGCCAATAATCTTGTACATCAAGATGAGTCCTCACCGCTGCGTTCAGTCTCAGGAGAAATCTCTGTACTTCATCAACATCAAATCTTCCAAGGCTCAATTAATTTTCCTATTCATAAGCCCTATCTTCACTAATCCGAAGGCTCCTATCAATGATCAACTTCTCAGCTATACACCCAAACTCTGGATGGATAGAGACATAATTAAGCATTATAGAAACTGCCAGGATTTCTTTCTAACTCGAAGGAAGCTCCTGACCTGCCAAAACCTGGGCAGTACTGGATTGCGGCCAACTTTTCGGGAAAACTTGGACATTTACTGTGCTATAAACCTGGGACACAATGCTATACTTGTTTCGATTGAGTTGGAAATTGTATGAAGATCAAGGATATGGGTGCGGGAAAATATTTAACTTCTACTACGTCTCAAAGGGATATATATGGGAGAGCATGGAAATACATTAATTAATTAATTAATTCATTTATTTAATTTTTATTTAATTAATTCGGACAAGTATAACAAACAAAAATGTGAGAGAGACTGTCAAGGAGTTGACCGTAGTAGAGCTCGTAAGAAAGGAGAATGTAATTAACAACTGAATTTTTATTCGTCAGAATTTAAATCGTAAATAAAGGTGCTTAGAAGTATAACATGTAAAGGTGCGGCGCACCTTGTTCAATTAAAGGATTCGTTGTTTGGGTTGGTGGTACTTCTTATATACTACTCAGGGGAATGATTTACAAATGATAAGGAAATCAGAAAAATGTATACCAGGGGGGCAATATTATATTTTAAAATATTTTTTTCTATGGGGGCGGGTGCACATATATAATTGAATGTACTCAAACAGTAGAGGGCGAAAAATTTGCTATAAAAATCAGAAGAATCACACCCCTGACTACTACTGGAGTTGCATGAAAAATTCCAGTTGCACGATAAATCGAATAGTATAATGGACGCGGTGATACAAAATATAAGCATATTTAAAATATAAACAATTAAGGCATAATATATAGACGTCTCGATTTTTGAACCCCACTATATTGTCACTTTGTCAAAAATTTTGTGACTGCTTCCAAAATGACGCTATATGAAGGCGCCCACCAAGACTGTTTTTTTATTAAATACTATGCACATAATCAAAATTAAGGATTGTTTCGATTAATTATTAAAACATATTATAGTAGTTGGTAACGTTTTTTGGACCACCCTGTATATATATATACAGACATATATATATTTTAAGGTAATTGAGTGTATTTATTTCAACAAGTTAATTTTTTTTACCGAATGTATATTACCAAAAATCAAGCAATCATTTATTTAAATTATTTCTAATAATAATTATTTGAAAAAATACAAACTGAACAATGATTATAAAAAATGAAATATATTGGTACATCTTATTAAATAAAAATAAATAATTCAACTGCGATTGATAATAATCATTTCTGAATAAAAAATATATATACTACAAATCATATAGTTTGGCATTAAAAAGGTAGAAAGATAGACGTTGAATGAAAATATGACACGTAAAAAATACAACAAAATGATTTACTTTTACTAGCAAAATATTATAAAAACATTTATTATGCTATTTAAAAATGGTTCATAAATCGTCAGAGAAAAGATGTAATGAATATCAATAAAAAGTTATATGGCACCATTATTTAACTTGAAGATTGTGCGATAGCTTCCATAAAATATGGTTAACTTTGTTTATATAACCGTTAATCGATATTCATCTGATGCATAGACAACCTTCCCATTAATCCAAGTTGACAGTACATCAAGACTGGCAGATAAAAGCACAAAATCGGCATCAGTGCCAGGCAACAAAGTTCCCTTTCGATCTTGAATGCCCAAAGCTCGAGCGGGATGGTCTGTAACTGTTAGCAGAGCTTGAGCAACAGAGACATCTGTAGACTTCCAAAAGTTTCGAACACAGCGATCCAATGGAGCAGTTGCTCCGGCTAAAGTGTCTGTGTCTTTTGTGTATGAGCTGGAAGTAGGAAAGAGTTATAAGAAGGAAATAAACAATTCCTATGATTTCAATGTAGAAATGAATATAAAATGAATATACAGGGTGTCCAAAAAGTTCCGCCCGATTTTTGAAAAAATAAAAGCAAAATTAATCCATTTATATTTGTATTATGGGTATATAAGTATATATTATATATAGAGAATATAATAGGGGTATATTTCTATCTAATTACCTTCAACTGCAACTACTATTCATTGCTGACAATAACAAGTAGCACATAAACAACTTGTTAAGATATATGGAATTACAGTGGCGGATCCAGGAATTTTGAAAAGGGGGGGCACGAATTTACAAAAAGGGCATTTTTACTACATGTTAAAAAAATTAAAGTAACAATCCATGAACTACTGTAACTACAAAAAATATTTCTATAGAAACCAACATATAAGTGAGAATTATTATTATATAAATTAATAACAAATTAAACATTAAATGTTCATAATACCTGTAACTGCACTAAATTGTAACTGCAGTAACTGTAACTTTTTAAATATAATACAATGTATTAGTAGATCAAAACATGCAGGGATAGATCCAGGATTTTATGCGAGGGGGCGGGAAATCTTACAGGGGCGCCATATAGTAAGTATATAATAATATATAGTCATTTATTAGGGGCATAACTTAAAATTAAATTATAGGGCGCACTGCCCCCCCCCCCTTCCTTGGATCTGCCCCTGACATGTGCAGATACATAAATCGAGTAACTATATAGTCAATGATATATAGACATATGAACTGTTATGTCGAGTTGGCAATTTAAAAAGAAAACAATATATATATATATACTATAATATTATAATATATAGATCATGGTTAAATCCTTTACTAGATTAATAGTATAAATATGCACATATACCTATATACAATAAATCAAACAGAGTAATAGTTCTTTTAATGACCAATGTTTTACATACGTATCAATCACTACCCAAAGGGTCAATGAATTGCATTTTTCTTTGGCATTTATTCGCAAATTTATTAACAATGGCATTAATGTCTAATTTAATATCTTTATTTACAAAAATTGGAAAAAGGGCATTCATACGCTTATCAGTCATGGAACTGCGCCTCTCTGTTTTAATAAACTTATAAGCGGAATTCGCCCTTTCCACCGAAGCCACAGTTACTGGGGTCAATAATAACAACTTTAGAATAAAATAAATATTGGGGAACAGTGTGGAGTTTACATTAGCTAAAAATGCCACAATGGAAGATGGACTATTGTGCTATTCAGATTTAAAACACTAATTATAGGTAGTAACTGTCGCACGTGTACCAAGCCACCATAATAATGACATTTGTATTAGGGCTGTTCATGAGAAAATGCCAAAGTTTAGAGGTTTAACTTTTATTATAAAAAGGGCAACAGACATTTTAAGACGAAAAGGTGGGGGGCGCGCCACGCCCACCCCCCCCCCCCCTGGATCCGCCACTGGAATAATTACAAATATAATATTATACTACAAAAATATTATATTATAATGGAGTACTTTAAGTTTTTAATATTACCGAAATCATAATAATTTTAAATATACTACCTTTTAAAGATGTTCAGCAGTGTATAATAAGCAGTGGAGGGTTGTAAGCCGGTAAATGCATTAAATTATTAGAAGTTTGGTTCTGCGGCAAGTAAAACCTATATTAAAAATAGCAAAACCCGATATATTTCGCAAGGCAGCACGCCGTCGCATCATCAGGGGAAAGAAAATTCTCAGTTAAAAATTCATATGCTCTTTGTGAATTTGCACGTTTTGTTTATGTGGGTGTCAATGATGTCATGGTATCCTTTGACGTGGTGTCCCTTTTTACCAACATTCTCGTCGACTTAGCTATCAGAATCACCCGTTCGCGTCTCCGACGAGAAGACCTTAAGACAGCAGTGACAGTGACGAGAAGACATTAAGACAGCAGTGACAGTGACGAGAAGACATTAAGACAGCAGTGACAGTGACGAGAAGACATTAAGACAGCAATGACAGTGACGAGAAGACATTAAGACAGCAGTGACAGTGACGAGAAGACCTCAAGACAGCAGTGACAGTGACGAGAAGACCTCAATACAGCAGTGACAGTGACGAGGAGACATTAAGACAGCAGTGACAGTGACGAGAAGACCTCAAGACAGCAGTGACAGTGACGAGAAGACCTCAAGACAGCAGTTACAGTGACGAGAATATATTAAGACAGCAGTGACAGTGACGAGAAGACATTAAGACAGCAGTGACAGTGACGAGAAGACCTCAATACAGCAGTGACAGTGACGAGAAGACCACAAGACAGCAGTTACAGTGACGAGGAGACATCAAGACAGCAGAGACAGTGACGAGGAGACATCAAGACAGCAGTGACAGTGACGAGGAGACATTAAGACAGCAGTGGTAGTGACGAGAGTGTGGATATGCAACTGGGTGATCTTGTGTTAACTGAAGAAGATGACTTACTCGAAAGATACTATAGGAACACTTAATATAATTGTAATATTGTGAACAATCGATGAAAGTCGTAAATTACATCAAAAAAATTTATTCTATAAATTAATTCTTACCTGCACGGAAGAACACGCACTTATCTATAGTTAGTATTTTATTGTCAATATGATTACTCAAATAGAATTGACAAATTGTTATCATTCCTAACCCGAAAATAGTTGAAGGGTTGGAGAATAAAACTATAAAAAAATGAAATGTCGAGCCTTTCGACATTAGTTTTATTTAGAATAAAATCCAAAACTGATAGAGATAACAAGAAAACCACTCATACCACAAACAATGTAAATAACACTTATAAACTCATAAAATTACCTTTTATATCAAATTGAAAATTAAAAATTATTAAAGGATGTCAGAAAACTCACCATCCTTGACGGACATCTATTAGTCTCTCTCCAAAATGATATTCTCCGTCCGGTAAACCCAGGGCCAGATTGGAATCAGTGACGAGCATAAGACCCGATGGATGGGTCCTGTGAGCAATCCTCAGAGCCGCAGAATGAGTATGCAAGAGGTCAGCAATGAGGCCAAAATAGACCTCCTTACCAGCAAGTTGAGCACTTGTCAGCAAGCCGACAAGATGCGGATCCCGATGGTGAAAGGGGAGCATTGAGCTGAATAGATGAGTGATCAGAGTAGCTCCTGCCATCACTGCTTCCTCACCTTCCTCCAAGCTGGCCATCGAATGTCCCAGACACACACGGATTCCGCTGCAATTATACGATTTTACAGTAGCCACATATAACAATAGCAAAACACAGTTTAGTCAAACTTTTCACTACCGCTTGACGAGTTCTTTAATAACATCACTCGATCCTGGAATCTCCGGAGCAAGGGTCAGCATAGCAACCCCCTCAAGACTACCATACACACGCATAACCTCGTCCCACGGACTTGAACACGGTTCCCCATTGAGGAAGGGAAGGGTCAAATCCGGGGGGTGCATTCCCCGTTTCTCACGACTGATAAAAGGCCCCTCAATATGGATCCCTAGACTTTGAGCTACTGTGGGCGGCAATGGAAGCCGCAGCTCTGGAAGCAGTTGACGGTAGGTTTCAGGAGCGGAGGTGATCACAGTGGGACAGAAGGAGGTGACACCTTGTCCTAGTAGTGCTCGAGCCACGGTCTCCAAACCTCGGCTGGTTGAACTTGTATCTGGACTGGAGAAATCGACACCATAACCACCGTTCACCTGTAGAATAAAAATTTCAAAGATACCAAGTAATAAAAATTTTGTCAAAACTGTTGTCAAAAATGTACAATAAATACATAGATATTGAAGGCTATATAGATAGGCAGAATAGTTACTAGAATTTGAATTAACTTTGGAAGATGCTATAGATATTGAAGGCTATATAGATAGGCAGAATGGTTAATAATAATAATAATAATTGTTTATTTGTGGAAGTATGCAAAAATGGGAATCGCAGCATACACAAAGCATAGTACGGGGAGAATATATGGGTGA
>JAUZNC010021789.1:1349-20217 GCA_034780395.1 Vannuccia rotundouncinata
ATAGGCTTCATCGTTTAATGAAATATTTCAATAAAAAGTCTTTTATTTTCGCGGGTCATTACAATTAAGAAGCTAAAGACAATTAATTCATTTAGTTATAAAGATTAAATAGTAAAAGTAAAGTAGACATTTTTTATGGTATAAAGCTTGAGTTATACAATGTTAAAGCATGCTTACTAGTGTAAAGCATGAGCTCTCAATGTAAAGCATGCTTAAGAGCGTAAAGCTTGAGTTCTGCAGTGTAAAGCATGAGCTCTGCAATGTAAAGCATGCTTAAACAGCGTAAAACTTGAGTTCTACCCTGTTAAAGCATGTTTAATATGGCGGCCCTATAGGGGTACAGTAGAGCTCATAAGGGTTCAGTAAAGTTAGTTTACTCCAAGGGGGTACAAAGATACGTTTGCCCCTCAATTATTTTATTGAGTGGGCTGGGCCACCGCGAACCATTGGAATCCATTTTTATCGGAATCCGCCCGATCATCTAGGATTCGGGCTTAATTCCACCTTGTCATTTTTCTCTCAAATTTACCGTTCTCGACGATCTAAACCACAATATGTTTTTTGGTTCCACAAATTGTTGCATATAATTTTTTGTACATATAGGTGAATGTATACTATATAGGTGCAATTTATTCAATACGACAACATATTTAATAAATCAGATTAACAATATTAATTACCACAATTTTGATAATTAAATTATAAATTTCACAAGCTATTAAAAAATTATTTTATCAATAATTTAATAATACATACTAGATACCAATTTCCATAATATACTTCAATTAATAATTAGTATATTCGGTATTTGTTATTAATTATCCATAATTACTATTATTAGTTATCAATATTAAGTTTTCTTTAAAAGTAAAAATGTAAATATTTCGTATATTTCTCGGATTACTTTTAAACACGAACACAAATTTTTTAAATAAACGAATATTTGTATAATTACACTTTCTGGACAAAGTTGTAACAAATAAAGTAATACTTCCGAATTAGAGAACAAATTATCATATAGTACTTAATTTATAGTTATATAAATATTAAATAAAAATATATATCTTTAAAACTAAACCTACTATACGTTTAAACTAATAAATTAAATTTTTCGTTAAAAGGTCTAATTCTTGATAGACCAAACATAAATAAACTACATAATTTGTATCATTTGTACAAATAAAATAGCATTATAATATAATGTTATAAACAATCGCCTCATTTATTAGAGTAGTTTCAGTTTTGATATAGATTTATATTTAGGATAAACAAATTAGCGAAAATTAACATAGTTTCATGACGACATCGTAATTAATCAAGTATAATCAATTTTAATTGCTATATTTTATTTTTTAATACAAACATTTTAATTCTCTTTTATACCTAAGATATACTTTAAATAAAAAATGCAGATCTATATTTTTATGTTTTCATTTTATATTAATTTTTATCCATATCTTTATTAATGATTTTTTCTTCTGCAATTTGTGTTGATAGCTTATTACCATGATTTATAAGTCTTAATTTGAGATTAATTACAAGACATTATGTACATATTTCTATGCTAATAAAACATGGCAATGACTCTGTTGGGTGCATTTTATTAATCAGCACTAAATACTAATATGATATTCAAATTACCAATTCATTTAAAAAAATGAAAATTATATACAAGAACTTTAATATAATAAAATATATAATACTAAAACAATAACATTTTTTATTCAATATAAAGCAGTTAAATTTACAAAAATAATATGTAAATTGGTAAAATGTCCTTAACATACACACAAGATTCCAGGACCATATCATTATTCAGGACATTTAATGACAATCCAGGACTATGAACCCTATGAACTCTTTTATGCATGACAATTTTTATGGATGTCACATATTGTAAAATAAATCAGAACTGTTAGTTAATATACATCTAACTACTATATTTTGAGCTTTACAGATATTTAAACTTATCAATTCATGTTTTAAACTATCTGAAAATTCCAAAAAACTTTCTTAAGTCCCACTTACATGAGCATCCTGGATGGTTATCAGCCCAAATAGTGATGTCTGGGGTATCATGGTTATGCATAAGAAAGGACTCTCAGGTACATCTTGACCAGATAATTTCTCATGCCAAACAATTACTGAAATTTAGTCAACTGCAAATGTCTTATAAAATACAACCAGACAACTTCTAAAAATACATTGTAATGATATATTCTTTGCAGCAACAGTACCTTCTGCATGTCTACAGCCACCTTCACATGTTCTTTTTCTTTTTCATTTACAGTATCTCTATCCTTCTCATATTCAGTATCCTTATATTTGATGAAATGTAAGCATTCTTTGTTTTGGCAGCCAGCAATTGCATATATAGCTTATGTTTAGCACAGAGTTCACATTCCTCATTGCCCAAACAAGTAAATGCAATATTCATAATTGATAGCTCTTGGTAAAACAAGAGTGGCATAGGAAGTGGAAAGGCTGAAGGGCCTTTAACTCCCCAATAATTTTCTTGTGGGGCTGAAGTGTTCTAAAGCCCCCCAAAAAACTTAATAAAAATGGTATTTTTCTTAAATACAACATCTTAACATGTGTATCACAGAGAAAGGTACTTTATATATATACTCTATTTAGCGTATATTTCACTACAAATATATAATATTGTTGATAAAAATGTCTATTTAGCAGAGAATGAGTATATTAATTCCAAAAAATAGCTCATGTATAATAATTATATAAAAGTATACCTATATGTAGGTTTATAATATATGCACTTTTTTATCATAAAAAGATATTTCAATTTATTATTATATTATCTTTGTATTGGAAACTTGGATACAATCTAGAGGTCTAGCCAGGGGGAAGTTCTTACTGTGTATATGCACCCCCTCACACTAACATAGGGTTTGCTTGTATACCATGTAAAAAAATTGGTGCTATTAAGCTGCATATGCTGTGTAAACACTTGAATTTCATCTCTATACTCTTCCTCTTATCTCTTTTCCTGAGATGCATTCTCCTGCATTCTAAGTTTCAGACTCAAAAAATATCTTCTTATACCATTATACAATTGAAGGCTTACTGTATTGTCAGGATGTTTTATGTTATAATCTTCTGTAATGTACTTTCTTGTAATGATGTCTGATGATAGGTAATGTATAAAAGATGGATGTTCACACCAATAGTGGGGCATATATGGATGAAATGATTCTATATGTTTGTGTACCATCAATAAATTAGCTTTATCCAGAGGAGCATGTCCACCACTGCATTAAAATGGGGGCTGTTGTACATGTGTAGTTGATGTAATTGTTTCCTTTAAAATCAATAGTTGTCAGAAAAAATACTTAACACCCTGGTGTGTTCATGGTTGCCTGTTTCTAAATGATATTCAAAACTAAATGATCAACATGATGCTTTGGAAGATTGCCTCTTCTTAATCTGAATTACATTTACTCAAATCCACAGGTTTCAAATTTCACAAGTATGTTTCCAATAAACATTATGGATGGCCTTGCCTCTGACTACTTGGAATATGTTTATTACATTTGAGTTTACAGTTATTGGAACAACCAGAAAGTATATTTTGATAAATTTCTTTGTCATGTTCTTGTTTCTGAGTGGCTGTGCAGCAATGCTTACAGCAAGTGGCTAATGTAGGATGTGGAAGAAGATCATTTTGGTAGTTTGAGGGATGAGGGGCAGTTACAGAAGGAACTGTTCTTATGTGCTCTTTACAACTGAACTAGTATCTTTATGGTCCCAACAAAGAAAGTTTTCACAAATATCACAGATGTTGAAAGTATCATCTATTTGAGCATCTGGAGTCTCTGGTGTAGATTGAGCTTGTGGAACATCTGGAGTCACTGGTGTAGATTGAGCTTGTGGAACATTTGCAGTCATTGGTGTAGACAGGGCTCATAATTTTCCGGTAAAAACTGGATTTCCGTTTTTTTGACTATAATTTCGTCAGGTAAATGTAGCTTGCACAAAACTATAACCATGAGGTCCAAGGAGTTTCCTGTTTTTTCCTGTTTTTTCAATTTGCTAATTTTCAAATTTTTCTTCACAATATGTTGCTTCACTGTTTATTGCCATAACTAACAAGTGCAGAACCTCCGCCTTCCAATATAGAGTTGGGTGCATGGACACATGAAGTCATTGGTACCTAGTGACATTTCCCTTGGCATGTATTGTCCCAGGCAATCCGTTTCTGTATTTTTCCTCTTCTAGAGTGACTACAGGAATTAAAAGGGGCTTTTCTTTTGGACATTTCAGAGTCAAATAATTAAAAATATGAAACATGTACACACAGTTGAAACAGTATGTGTTAATGAAAATCAATTATTAATATTTCAACCCAAAATACTTCTTATTGGGTAGTATGTAAATTTTAGAAAAACCAAAACAATTTATATAGTAACACATCAGTTAACAGATTAACTCAATAATTATGCAGATACAATGTTTTACCTTGGTATGTTTCCTGGTTTGTAGTCAAACCAGGTAAAAGGAAGATAAAAATGCTTTTAAATGACCAAATATGGCCAATATTTATTTTAGACACATTTTTAATGTTATTGCACACATATAAAGATCTAGAATCAGCATCTAACATTAAATTTCAAATTCCACTCTACTCTGGCTAATTGGAACAGATAAAATGTAAGCAAATTTGTACTGATTATCTATGCTAGATCACAGAACCAATACAAAAGTAGCCTAATAATTGAGGATCAGTATAATAGGTAAATTGATACCTCAAAATTATAATGGACTTAATGTTTGTTTATAATTAAATATGATACATGAACAGGATTAAAATTATTTCCTTATTTCATACATACAATATTAATGGGTTCTGTTATTTGAATACAATGATGTAATTTACTATCCTGTTTATTACTCTCACCCTATACATGTCCCAATTTAACTAGTTTTCGATTACAGAAAATGTCGAATATATTTGTATATAGATGAGCTGTTCCAATTAGCAAATGTGAAATACATTGTAGGGACCATTCTACAAATTTTGTTCACAATTCACATTAGCCAGTGTTCCAATTAGTCATTTTTTCTAATAATTAATATGTAGCAAGAGTCAAACATCAGGGATTCGATTTCTGTTCTGATTAGCCAATAGTTCTGATTGGCCAGAGTAGACTGGATAGGGAGAGAGCAGATATCAAACAATCTTACAAGTGGAGAGAGAAAATAACACAATTAAATAATTATAGTAATATTTGTCGTTAAATTAAACTTTATTATTTAGTTCTTAAAAGTTAATAGAAAGAAATTTTATAAACTATTATATTTTTCTGTAATGACAATATATAATTCACTTGACTAGAGACAATAGCTGATTGGTTAATTCTATTTTTTGAACTTCAGTGTCTCAATAGTCCTTGGTATGGACATTTTTTCCAGACTGACCACATGATCTTTATACACATAATTAACAGATATACTAGTAAAAAGGTTAACTGACCATAACACATTTCTAATTATATATATATTTTACGTTTTATATGAATGCAAATATAATCCTTTTTACAATGGGTGTAACACTTTGTTGATGAAGCAAAATGTATTCTATGCATTTTCATTTGACAAGTGTTCTATGAACATAATTTTAATATCAAGTAGACTCTGAGTTGCTGATAACTTTTGTTTCATTATATTTTAATTTTGTTTTAAATCTCTGTATAATATGATACCATTTTCCTTTTCTTTTTTACCATTATTTGTCATATGTATGCAGCAGTTGTACAAAATGTTATGTTTGTATTGTGTTTAATAATACATTATTTCAATGTAAATTTTCACAATAATTTACACATTATCTAGATTTTTGCATTTTTCCATCCATCAAACATGCATCCATCTTGCAATAGCAGTGTTTTTTCCTAAATCAATAGAAAATATATATTTGAAATTTTTTTTTAATTATAAATATATAATTATTCACCAATATTAAAAGGATTACACTAACCCTAAAACACACTATCATATATTTATATACTTTTCACATTTAATAAAACTATGAAATAGATGTATGATAAGATTTATATATTTTTTTTATTCACACATTAAGCAGTTTAAGCTTTTAAAGGCTTGCTGTACAATTGTTAGTGCATCCACTTGTAATTTCATGTCTGGACACTTGTAACAGCATCCTTGCTGGACTACCAAATAACCAAATTCACAGGCTACAATTAATACAAAACTCTGCTGCTCGTCTGGTTTCACAATGCAAAAGGAGATCTCACATCTCTCCAGTTCTAAAGCTGTTGCATTGGTTGCCCGTCCAGGCATGAATAGAATATAAACTTCTATTAATTGCATACAAATGTCTAAAGCTATGTGAGCCAACCTATCTCAGGGATTTGTTGGCTTACAAACATTCTGCTCACCACAATCTCTGCTCAAATACCAACTCTCTGCTTTGCGTTTCTCAGACTCACACAAGATATAGTGACCAGGCTTTCTCAGTCATGGTCCCTACATTGTGGAACAATCTCTCAGACAACATTCGTTCCATTAATAGTATTTCTCTTTTTAAAGCTAAAATAAAAATTCATTTGTTTACAAAGTGTTATTGATGTCACTTGTTTTCAACTTATTTTTTTAACTACGTACATACATTACATACATTTATTATACTTATATGTATTACCTGTTGCTTACAACTTACTCTAACTTTGCCTTTTTGCTTTTTTGCCCTTTGAGATTGTCTTACTTTGTAAAGTGCTATATAAATACAGCTTTATTATTATTATTACCCTAACACACACTACAACATTAACAGGATAAACCTCATGGTTATACATATTTTAATATATTTATATATCATGTGTTTTTATTTATAAAATGCATTGCTCTATCGCAATTCGGTGCACAATCTTAAAACTCATAAATAAAGTTCATTCAAAGATAGTTGCTGTGTGTGTAAACTCTCAATATCACTATATTTCTAATCATTATATCATTCAAATTATAAATAATTAAATTCAGTAAATTGATTTTTCCAGTAGAGTTGTATACAACGACCATGTAGAAAGTCACTGAAATATATATAAATGTGTTTATATACTCAGTTCTGTATTTCAACATAATATGAAAATCAAAACAGCACAGAATTCCATAGTTAAAGCTAGATAAGGTATTCATTGAGCAGAAATTGAAATAACATGGAAAGTTGAAGCAGGCAGTATAACTTTCCGTAATTCTAGATTTTTTTGTCATGTTTGAGGGGGCTAGTTTGACTGCCTGAATAGGGATATATTGTTGTTAATATGCTATACATATTTAGGGACCATCCATGAAGTATGTAGACAGGGGGGCATATATGAAAAGCATACAAGAGGGTAGAGGCAGAAAGGTGTATTTATTTATTGTTGTATACCTTTATTATGTATTGTCGTGGATTTATTTTTGTCATTATTGTTTTTAAAGTGCGTCAGAAACCTACTTTGCTTATTTTGTCTATACACTATTTTGGAAAAATTTGTAACATTTAAAACTTTATCATTGTACCCCATACTTTTACAATGCCTGAATAAAGTCTCTACACCTACACTATTTTCTTACTATACACGGGGCACAACATGTATCTAACATTGTGTGTCTGTTTAATAAATTGAATTTCAACTGCATATGTGTATTTTTCAAGTTGGGGGAAGGGTAGATAAAAAGCGTACATGTGGGCATAATAACTGCATGGATGGTCCCTTATGTGTTATATCTGACGTAATGTCACTATTGTGTATGTTTGTCAACACCTGAATCATTCTCGGTTTTGCTAAGTTGATAAAGCATGGTCTTCTGTTGTTTGGGGTCGTTTGCAAAAAGTTACTTGTTTTAAAGTTTTGCTTATTATACCAAAGAGAACTATAACCTAAAATATTGTTTTTTTCAGCCTTTTCGAAAATAGAGGAAAATATGGAAGAACCTCGGGAAACTAAGTCGAGCCGAAGTGACTTTGTAGTAGCAAGCAAGTGGCGTTTGGTTCGGAAGATAGGATCAGGGTCTTTTGGAGATATATATCTTGGTCATAATGTTTCCTCAGGGGAGGAAGTAGCAGTCAAACTTGAGTCAGTCAGTGCCCGACATCCACAGCTTCTCTATGAAAGCAAAGTCTATAAAATACTACAAGTAAGTGATTCCTTGTATTTATTGATATTGTCCACTGGTAAACTTCTCCTTAAATATCTAATATATTGTTTTAATTGTTGATCCGCTTGTAGGAAGGTTTGGGTATCCCTCGAATTCGTTGGTATGGCTTGGATGGTGTCAAGAACCAGTATAATGCTCTGGTTATGGATCTTTTGGGTCCCAGTCTAGAAGATCTCTTCAACTTTTGCGGGCGTAGATTCACCATGAAAACGGTTCTCATGCTGGCTGACCAGATGCTCTGTAGAGTGGAATATGTTCACTCGAAGAACTTTATCCACCGCGATATCAAACCTGACAACTTCCTCATGGGGATCGGTCGTCACTGCAACAAGCTTTTCATAGTTGACTTCGGCTTGGCCAAGAAGTATAGGTCAGTGGAATTGAAAATATTTATTAACATGAGCATTGTCGTGGGGGGTGTTAGGCCGGATTTATTTTCAAATTAAATTTTCTCACTTTCACGCGACTAGTTATTTATACATGGAATAAGCAGATAAGAAAATAACTGTATATTTCAATTTACATATTAAATATTTTAAAATGATTTGTGTAATTGGTTCTATAACAAACAAACAGTATAATAATCGATAAAAAAATCTCAAAACAAACAATAACAAACACACTGACATTTGACAGTCCTCATGTGACTTAGCAAAATTTGGCATTGTCATTCTAAATTGAAACCAAAAACAGTCCAGCAGTGCCAATGCTATAGCAGTTTTATAATAGGACACAGAACAGATTATTCTAAATTGATTACATCACAAAAGTATAATAATAACGAACGAAATTTAAATAATGCAAGAGCCAATCACATAGGAATTGTAAATGTATCTATGTAATTCTTATGTAGTTAGTCTTTTGCATTATTTAAATTCTAATTAAAACTAGTTTTATATCTAAGGAGTATTTACATACTGAATATTTAGGCATAGAATATCCATACATATGTAAGGTATTCAATCGGGTCCAGTGTTCTATGGGTAGACATAGAAATAAAACCAGATGGGGATGTCCCATAATAAATTAATCATTCACAACATAAAGTGTAATAGTTGACATCATTGTGACCATATTGATAATAGTATGTCCACAAAAACTTTAATTTTGATCTAAAAGTAATAAGTAGCAGTACCTGATCTATAAGCTCTAACTTGGTAACGTGACCACTTACAACAATTCTGAGAGTTCTACCCCGCATTCCTATAGGTTGTTAATTGTTACTATGCCCATAAGAGCCAGCTTTATTTTAGTATCTACAGGCATTTTAATAATGGATGTCCCTGATTGGACTAGCCAAAATATGATGACGTCATAGAAATTTCGGACAATATTATACGATTTTAATTTTTATATATTCAGTTTCTCCAGGTCAAACTGTATCAGATTGTATCATTGGTTAATCTGGTCCATTTTTTAGACTAAAAGTTGGCTAAAACCCACCGTGCACAAAGGTTACTTTTCCTCTGGAATGCACTATGCTCCCCACACACAGTTCTCCAGCATTGATTGCATATTTGTTTAGATTTTCTGTTACGGGCAGTTGGACAGATGTGAAGAATTATAGCTCTTAGATTAGGTGCCACTGGACGTCGTTGTCGAATGACATCTAATCCAAAACCACGAAGTCTTTGAATATGAGGCAAATGTAGACCGACATTAGCAGCTGCTCGAAGACGCATACCTTCACGAGTGAGTTCTTTGGAAAGTGTGGACAAAACACCTTTCTTCCACTATGACGAACACTCGGAAATAAGTGGGGCGAGTTGTTTAGAACAATACCCCAAGCATTGTAAGCTCCTATATCCAGAATATTGTCCAATACTCTCATTGGTCATCGTCTGTTTGCTTATTTGGTGGAATAACATTTTACACACTAGTTGAGCGTATCACCCATGAGTTTGTAGTAAATATATGCTAAAATAGAATGTGGTTTTTAGAGACAGCATCACTGTACGAGCAATAAGGTGTTCGGAAGACAATACCAAAACAACTTTTAAATGTTCGTTGGCATGGTGGACTGGAATAAATGCACCCTTTCGAGAATTATAGCCTTCAGGATTTCCTCTCATTATATGTTCCTTGCGCACAGAAGCTGGTACGCATCTCTTGTCCCTTACGCAAAGTCCCTAAAACAGTGGAGTTGCGTTCAGTACATCATGTAACGAGACTGTGGTCAATAATAAACCTGCTTAGCTGCGTACAAATTAGCTTTTCAATCACCGGTCTAATAGACCCCTCGCGACACTTCATGCTATAGGAAATAGCACGACATGCCCGTGTTAAGCCTTTTTTTACAGAAAATTATCGGTACCTATACATTATTTTAATATTCTTATAAACTATTTTCAAGTTTTAATATGTTGTGCATTCCTATTTTTTTATGTTTAGGATATTCTAACAAATAATTTATTGTTAACTAAAAATAACAATTAAATAGTAATGACAGTTAACATTCTAAACATGAGAGCAAATTCTTGTTTTGTAGACAGATCAAATCTTTTATTCAGATTATAATTCACAGTCTGTGTGAAAGTTTTTCTAAAATTCAACATCTGACGGTTTGCATCTAGTTGTCCGGTTTTATTGTCATACGATTTATGCTGAAAAGTTTCAAGGAATAAAACTGTTAAAATTGTTCACGAAATTTATACATGCTTTTTTTAGAATATTATTAAACTTTAGTTGATCAATGTTACTTAGAAATAATGGTTCTCTTCTAATTTAAAAACGTGTTATTATTTACATTGAAGAGTTTAGCCTGGTTATCCATATTGATTTAGTGCATACACAGTTTTACAACTCTAATTTTAGGTTTGAGGATAGTCAACAAATTAATGTTATACCTACCGTCTCTAATCTCTGAGTAACACCTTTGTCATAAAATTTTATGTGCTACATTACAGAGGCTGGAAACTATTTCATCCTCTATCTACCGATATCATTTCAGTAATAATATAATAATAGTGTGACGTATTCTTTATTTCTATTCAGAGACCACCGAACGAAAATGCACATTCCCTATCGCGATGACAAGAACCTAACCGGCACTGCTCGTTATGCAAGTATCAATGCTCACATGGGCATTGAACAATCGCGAAGAGACGACCTTGAGTCCATGGGCTACGTCTTCATGTATTTCCTCAGGAGCCAGCTTCCTTGGCAAGGCCTAAATGTAAGTCTCTCTCTCAGTGTAACTGGTAGTCACCGACGGGTCATGCATGCCTCCCCATCTCACTCACAGGCCAACAACAAGAAGCAGAAGTATGAGCGGATTTACGAGAAGAAGGTCTCCACCCCGATTGAGACCCTCTGCAAAGGTTACCCCCCAGAGTTTGCCAAATACCTCAACTACTGCCGCTCCCTCAAGTTTGAGGAAATGCCCGACTACAAGTACCTCAGGGAGAACTTCCGCGCCCTCTTCCGAACCCTTAACTTCATTTTCGACTATGTGTTCGACTGGACCCTGCTGAAGCAGAAGGCGACCTCCTTGCAGCAGCACAATCAGGCCCAGCAGCAGGCCGCAGCGCAGCAGGCAACCCTGGGGGGCGTGGTCCCGGGCCAGGTGTGTGGAACTGGTCAGGGGAGTAATGTAGCCGTTGTTAGTGGAAGTGGCGCCGGGCCGCAGCAGTCGTTGGGCACTGGGACGGGTTATGCCAGCAATTTACAACTTAAGTAAGTAGGTAGAACTCTCTCTCTCTGTCTCTCAAAATCTGATTTATTTTCCTTTCAACTGAAGAGCTGAGTAAAGAATTTGGTTTTGTGAAGACACTTCTATGTTTTACTGTGATCATTATTGACTGCAGTAAAAGTCTATCAGGAGAAGACAATTTCGGGATTCATTGTTAGAGTTATTTGTCTGCTCAACCTAGTGATCTCAGCTCTAGGTACACCTCATTGTCAGTGCTCTCAAAATACTACACCATTGAGAAGTTTATTTACTTCACTATACTTTACCTCAACCACTCCGTTACTATTTATAAATGAAGGTTGCGCGTTGCCTGGTTACCGTGGCGTAAGTTTTAGGCGCGCACATATTGTCCTTATTGTTCTTATTTATTTATTTATTACATATTTTGATTGTAACTAAAGTAATTGGTTTATTTATTGCACACCCTAGCCCAGTTCTTATCTGATAACCATGTCCTTCTTCTCCTTCTTCTGTACAAATGATATAACACATCCTCTATTTTTAAACTTTCTAATTCACTTGTATTTGAAACCACAACACTATTTTCTCACTTGAATGCTAAGCCCAGATAAAATGGTATTAATAATTTTCTCAAGTTTATTTATTATAATATTTAATCTATCAGTATTTTTGCCATATTTATTGGAAAAATGAACTTTTATTGACTTTAAAGTCCGTTTTATTCTGAAAGCTAGTAATTGGTTCATTTTCTCAAATTCAAATGATTATTAATAAATTCTGACTTGACATATTTTCAAAATATTAATCCTTTGTTCGTATTTGTTATTTATATATATTATGTATAATTATTTAACATTGTATTTTTCGTAATTTTTACTGCCTATCTTGAGAAACCACACTACACATTATACATAAGTTATTAAATCTGTAGCTTACGTTATATTCCTTTAACTTAGGTAATTTTATCATTGGTGACTACTATATTTTACAAAATATGATAACATTGTTTTTTATGATAATATTTAATGAAGAAAGCGCTGTGATATTTCTTTATTTCCACTACCATGAGCTAAATCACACACACTTGACTATATTGTCATTTCAGTTTATTCTGAATCAAGAAAAATTTCTTCACATTCTACTGTAGTTGACTGTATTTGTATATTTCGATCTTTTATTGTTTGTAAACAAAGATAATATTTTGTAGTATTTTAATCTTGCTGTATAATTAGTGATTCATAACTCATGTTAGGTTATTTAATAACAATAAAGCGCTATATTAAGAAACATTTTTGTTATTTATCTTTTACTTTTACATATTGTAAAAACGACATCTATTTGCAGATTATAATCATTGAGACAATTGATAAAGAAAGTTTCACTGTAAAAAAATGCTCCTAAAAGATACATTGGCCTGAGCAAAGCTTCTTTAAACCAAAAAGAATTTTCCGATGTTAGACAACGCAAATACTGATAAGGGGTGATACTAAATATGCCAGTTCTTACCATTTTAAGATTTAATCAAAGCATATTATGACATTAATTACTCCACAGGAAAATTATTACCAGTTGTTATTAATAATTAGTTATCCAGAATTTATCCGCTAAGTATATTTTTAAAATAGAAATTTGTAGATGTTGTTTTTTGTAATTATTTTACTCACGAAAACAAATACTTATCAAGTTTTTGTGCTAACATAAAGTATTAATGACTATATTGACCAAAGAACATCTATCCAGATCAGTAAATTTAATTAATACCCATGTCTGTTAATTTTCTTATAAAATGTTATTTAAATGTAATTGTTCATTCGATTCATATTATACAAAGGAGGATCCATGAGCTATAAACTTAACGATTAGATTTTTTTGGCTGTCTAAGTTTATAATTTTTTTTTTATTGAAAAATACAGAAAATCAAACCTAAAGGCAGCTAGGGATATAGTTAGCTGGATCACCCTGCTGATTGAATATGTTTTGCCGTCTTTTATAAATTACCAAAAAATAAATATATTCTGTTTACTGCTATTTTTAATAACTGTATTTAATTTAATAAATTTAATTATATATGGCTATGTAATAAGAATTTGTTGATTATCAAATTTAAATAAGAACAACATATTGAATAATTATATTGATATTCAATTAATATATAGTACACTATATACACTTCTTTACATTGTATTATTACATATTGTAAAATATAGCCACTCTAATAAAAATACAAAATATTCGCAGCAATATAAAATATAATAGCCATAATAAATGAATATGTACTTTATACTGTCTATATTAGTATCATTAATTCTATATGATATCTATGAATAAAAAAGAATCTGTAATATATCCATAGTGCTAAAATTTTAAATCATGCCTTGCTTATTTTATTAATAAATGTTCGTCTAAAAATTATTCTTGTTTGTGTTTTATCGTATAAATAAACAATTTTTACTAAAAAGATTACATTTAAATGTGTTGGTTTATTTTTATTTTCGTCGTTTTGGCGATGGTGGATGTTTTTGATTGTTGCTTCAAATTAACAATAATCAGGCAGTTAGTATATTAATAACCATTACATAAATATTTTTATATTGTAAAATGAATTTTTTATTATAATTTTTGATTTAAACTTAGTGCAGTTTTCTTTTCGTTTTGCATTCTGCATTTCCTTATAAAACAAATTGTAACATTTTGGATTATATATTCCTATGTCAATCAGATACCTCTGCATATTTTATTAAAAAAAATTTAAAAACAAATATTCTATCATATATTTTTGTTGACCAGCACATTTTGACCATTTTTAGACCATGACAATTGTACTTTAGATTTTTATCAATATTACTCTATTATTTAACTAGTGAAAGATAGGTTTGATTTTATAATGTATGCCTCATATATCACTGTAAGGCTACATAGAATACAGCTTGGTTCTTAGAAGGTATTTTTGTAGTATGGATGCTGTATGGTATCTAATAAATAATATTTTGCAATATTTTAATTTATATCATTTTTACTATTTATTAGTATAGTCTTCACACTTAGATTCTTCCATATTATTTTAATTATTGATGATATGTATGTTAAAACATACTTTAAAAAAATTATGCTATCATTGGGTTATTTGATTTATTGTCAGCAATTCCCTAGTTGGTTAGCCAAAGCAAATAAATAGTCTGGGACCTCATTGCAGAAGATTTTACTGCCTTATACCCTAAAGTTTTGACCCCATTATATTTTGTAGATCAACTAGACCATTAAAAAATATTGTCAGCTGTACTCCACTTGGGTGTTGGTTTGGATACCAGTTTTTAGTTTTTCTGTATTAAACAATGTCAATATGCATATTTATATTTATTTATATATGAAAATTTAGTACTAAATTTTACAATAAAATTCTTATTTTTTATAAATTATATGGTTTAATTAGGTTTTAAAAGAATTTTTTAATATATGTTTTTATATATGTTTTATATATATTTTTATTTTTTACATATCAAGACAAAAATTAACTCATGTAATATATATGTTGGTGAGCAAACATGAATTCCGAACAATTCAGAATCGGTTGGACCAAACAGGAATTCATGTTTAGTCGGACAGATTCTGAATTGGTTGACCAAATGGGAATCTTAAAATCTCGGTTTACCGGTTCTCTATGTGCAAACAAACAAATTATATTGAATGTATTTAATATATGAAAAACTCATATGACAATGAAATTGGATTTAAAATATTCCTGTTTGGTCGGACCAAATAAGAATTGGTCAGACCATACAGGAATAAATGCTAATAACATAATTATGCATGTAACATATAAGAGTTAGTCCTGTCAAATACAAAATAATTTTAACAATGTATAATATAATAATGACATATTCTAATTTGGTCCGACTAAACAGGAATATTTTAAATCGGATTTCAATGTCATATGAGTTTTTCATATATTAAATACATTCAATATAATTTGTTTGTTTGCACATAGAGTACCGGTAAACCACAATTTTGAGATTCACACTTATTTGACCAATTCGGAATCTGTCTGACCAAACATGAATTCCTGTTTGGTCTGACCGATTCTGAATTGGTCAGAATTCATGTTTGGTTGCCAACATATATTTCAATATGCTTCTAAATATTGGTATTGGAACCATTTTTGTTAAAAATACACACAAAATTCAGTCTAATGCCAATATTCAAAAGCATATTTAAGTCAAAATTTATGACTAATGTGTTCATTTTTGTTTTATATGTTAAAAATCATTTACAACAAAACTTTTTAAAACATAATTAAACCTTTTAATTTATTAGAAATATTGTGTGAGCTGCAGTTATTAATCATTGATAGCTGACTACACACATATTGAGTGAGTTGCAGTGATACATTATATGTAATATATTATAATATATATAGCAAATACAGTTCTTTGAAAGATATTCAATATTTTTATTTCTGTTAAAAAAATAGAGTTTGGATAATGTAGTGAGAGGTGGGTGAGTCAGTTTTTTGGCAGGTGAGTAGAGTTAGAAATCTACTCACTGAATGGGCTAGTGGCTTTGAAATCTTATTTGTATCTCTGTAATGTTACTTGTTTAAAATGATTGTAAGTTGTACTTGACTGAATTGCAAATATTTAGAAACAAGATCTAGAGTTGTGGCTGCCACTCTTCCATTCTTTGTTCAAAAGACCAGTTGTATTACTGAAATTTTTATACATACAAAATATATACATATCCTCAATCACAAATTAATAGCTTTATGAATTTTTCAACTAATTTAAAACATACCCTCACAAATTTTTTAACCTCTATGGATTTGGTGTTACAGAAAATACATATCAAATCATCAAATATTTATGATAATTAGCACCATCTTAAATCTGATTTAAATTAGCTTATTCCACTTTAACACCTAGTATTTTTGCTGAGGATATATTTGGTGCTATGTCAGATTTAGCCCTGTAGTTTAACACCAATCATAACCTCAACCAGTGTAGAGCTAATACTCTCCCTGAGATATATATACATATAATATATATATACACAACTATGTATACTTAATTATGTAGTCAAATAGTTTTAAAATGCCTCTGTAAAAAGTCTTCAATTTTATTTTACAATTTGTGTATGAACCCTGCACATTAATTTAAAGTCTTTTATATAATAAAATAGTTTATCAAATATAATATCTTAGTTTCTTTAATCAATATTTCATTATCTCTCTCTCTATATATATCCATGTGTATAATACATTTTCTGCTGTTTTGCACATTTAATAGATTTATAAATGTTTACTACCTTTATACTTTAAAAGATTTAATTAATTATTTAATACACTTAATATACAATATTTAAAATTAATTTATATGATCATATTTAATAAAATAGTTAATTTATTTATAAAAAATCTTTTTTTTATCACATTTTAATATAATTATAAACAGATTTACAATTCAAAATATTTAAATATTTCAGATTTTACCACTTTTAATATTTAAAAAAATATATTATTTATCTAAGGTATTTCATGATTTTCCTATTTTTAACAATATTAATGCATTATAGTCCTTAAAATATATTGAAAAAATTGTCTTATTTAAGAGATTATTAAACATTACCTACACATATTCTTAAGTTAAAATTTAAAGAATAGATTATTGTCATAGATGTTTGTTCTTGATATATTGTTGATATTTTGTTGCAAACATATAAAACTGTGGGAAATCCTAACATACTAAGGTTTACTAGGACATTTGTTAGTCTTCATGCACTTATAATCATAGATTTCTTGTTTCTCCTAATAATTATCAGTATCAAACTGTAAATATAATTATTATATTCTAAGTTGTGTGGCCTACATCAAATAAAACAAAAGTTATGATATATGGGCAGCATCAATATGGGCAGCATCAATATGGGCTAAAAATGAAATTCATTTTAACTTAAACAATGTAATGTATTTAAAATAATAGTTCACTGAAGTAGTAATATAATTCTGGGATATGATATTGTAGTCATATGTACAGTAGAATTTGTTCAGATGATTTAGATGATACATATCATAAAAAGATGTATATTTTTTTAATTTCAAACTTTATTAAATTTGGTTTATGGTAATTATGATTAACATTATGATAAATATTTATAGATCTTTATATTATGAAATTTGTATAAAAAATGATAGATGCTCTTAAAAATATAAGTTGTTGGTTGATTGAATTTTTGTATTATATGATAACAGTTAATCTTTTAAAGTAAAATAGAATAGAAGTTTGTTCTTCTTGATTAAAATGGATCACCCATTGAGCTTTTAACCAATTTAAGTTTTCCATAACATTTTATTTAATTCTCTATATTTAGTAGCCAGTCTGGTTGCTGTTCATTAGTTGATTGTAGAAGGTTGAGCAATGGTACATATGTACTGAAAATATTTCCTACAATAAAATCTTTTTTAACAAATAGTGATTTTTACTATTCTTTGGACATGCTTTGTGAGCATCCTAACTCTTATAATGAGTAGTACTAGTTAAAATTTCTGCAAAAAAATGAAATAACTGATTGACTGTCTCATAGAACAGTAGTATATTATATTTAGGTGTCAAAATATTAATAAATTATGTTCTATACAATATATTACATAAACGAAATACTAAATATGCAAATATGATTTATATGTAATAGATAAAATTTTGCAGGTGTATTGAAAACTATGATATAGACAATTCCACTGTAGTTGTTCATTAGTCTACCCTGTAGCTGTGGCATAAAAATGCATGCATACTTACTTATAAATTTATAGTGTTATGATACAGATTTTTGTAATTTATTATAATTATACCAGTTGACTACATTTTTTATTCTTCTTATCATTTTATTTACCCTTAATTTGTAGAATCTGTTAAAATAAATTGAATAAATTGAGTGGATAGGAGTGTATTATTTTTTATTTTACCATTATATGATCATGTTCCTATAATATACCATTACCAATATTATCATGCTCACTATAATATACCATTACCAATATTATCATGCTCA
>JAUZNC010021800.1:0-12377 GCA_034780395.1 Vannuccia rotundouncinata
GAAAACCATCGCATTCCCTGCCACAACGAAAACCATCGCATTCCCTGCCACAACGAAAACCATCGCATTGCAAGAACGAAAACCATCGCATTGTAAGAACGAAAACCATCGCATTCCCTGCAACAACGAAAACCATCGCATTGCAACAACGAAAACCATCGCATTCCCTGCCACAACGAAAACCATCGCATTGCAAGAACGAAAACCATCGCATTGCAAGAACGAAAACCATCGCATTCCCTGCAGGAACGAAAATATCGTAAAGAAGACGTCTTGAACTCTGAAATTTTTGATATTTTATTTTTCTAATCGATATGAAAAAGAAAAACAGTACCTTTCAACTAAAACCATAATTTAAGACTTATAAAACTATTTTTTAGAGTAGCTAATTTATTTCACAATATTAATTAATCGTTATATTAAAAATAGAAAATGATGTCATTGATATTTTTAAAATCTTAATTGCAATTTTTTTCGTGGTCTCATGTTGTCAAAGTTTGATATATATAATAATCTAGTCTATTGCCCTGTTTTGAAGTCAAGTAGATTATACCATATTTATTTTACTTACAATAATTTAGTATAACTTGTTGGTTGTTTTTTAAATTTCAATTTTCAGATTATTTAACGTCATTTGAGTTATCTTTATAAATACAATGAGATAAAAGGCACACATAATAAAACAACTTGATTGTTTAGTCACACTGGTATTTAACCTTGAAACTACATCAAACGTCAATTGATCTAAATAATCGAATCTTTTGTTTCTTTTAATCAAAGGACATGTGTTAATCTCTCACACTTTGACTTCTCGTGACATAGAGCAGCTTATCAAGTGCCTTTTACCACCAAATAGAATCAATAATCCCCCTTATCAATGAATCTCACCATTTTAACCCTAATCAATGTCCATTGACTTATGACCACTGCCATTTCGTTTATTTGTAAGATTTTTGTTTTCGCTGATTCTACAACTATGATTAAAATAATGTTTAGTATTTAAATGTTAACAAAATGAAGATATTAATAATCCTTTTAGGATGAGGATGTTAACATTAAATGCGTTCTTTTGAAACCGTGAATAAGATTAATGTGTAGCATATTTTATAATCTAGATATAAATAAATCGGTATCATATATTATTAGGATATAAAAAATATTCTTTTTAATTTAGATTAAAGTAAATCTGTGAGAAGATCTTTCATTTGACTCTTGATTTGATGTAAACATCGATTGCAGTATGGCATGGATTATCCAATTTTCATCTGTGGTTTTAATATTAGACATGGATTTACCCTTAGACTCGTTACTGTATTAAAATATCTCCACGAAAACATCTCAACAGCCAATCCATAGTCCTCATGAAGACGATTATGACGATTTGTGGACGTATTCTTTGGTTTGATGAGGCCGAGTTCAAATTGAATGGCCACATAAATCGCCACAATTGTATCTACATGAGAGCAGATAATCCACACATTGTAAATCAACAGGAATTAGGTCAATCTTTCGGGTACAATTAATTACATCGAGCGGACCATACTTTTATGAAGGTCATGTGACTGGTGTTGTGCTGTTGTTGTATCAGAATGGTTTGATGAGCATTTCAGTCATTCATGGATCGACTAGCTTGCCCTCTCACCAGAATTTTTTTGGGGTATTTAAAAAGATATACAGCACAATGCCTAAAACAATTTATGAACTCAAACTGGCGAAGACAAACAGTATTCCATCAATAAACGGAGACCCCATTTAAAAAGTGTGTTGATCACTACCTTCTCGTCTTCTGGCAGACACTTTGAAAACCTGGACAAACAATATTATTTGTCAATGACATTGTTGTATCATTTTTATGGTTATTTATTCATTTTTGTATTTAAATTCACTGTAGAATTTTACGAATAAATATTTGTTTAAATCAACACTATACTTTATTGCATTATAAATTCGAATTTAAATAATATTTACGGTATCTTAAGAAATATAAATTGTGATTGATAATGGACATAATTATAGTCCCAATAACTTTTTAAACTATCGTTTACAGAATATCAACACGGGAGAAGAATGTGGTCCTTTTAATATATATGTGTGTGTCGTTCTTTTCTTTCAAAACTCACGAACGAGTGCGATGGGCTGACTCAAAACTTTGCCGTTGTAAATTTCTAAATTGAGTTGAATATGTGAACAATACATCTTCAAAAATATCTACTTTTGTTGGTGAAAATCATTTTATTATTTCAACTTTTCTGTTTATGCTCGGCTGTAGTTTATGTCCCTCTGAATTCTTCATATTTATCGTCGTATGAAATTATCGGCAACTTGTCTTCAAAATTTTTAAAGATTAAATTTTCTTTCGAATTGCAAAAATCAAAATCCTCTGAAATAAGCAATATCAAAGCTTCTCTATATTTCTGGTTGAATGAAAAAGAAATGAAAATTTTCTAAATTAGTGTTGATAGCTAATGCATGGATCTTATTGTACAATAATTAATTTATGTTGTTTTTCAGATATTTTATATTTTAACACCAAACTACTTTTAAGTAGATACTTACCCAATCAACTATTTTGAATTTTCTTTGCAACTTGTAAAATTAAAATACAGTTTTGTCAGTTATTAAGGATAAATTAATCATACACAAATATATATAGAAATTGTATATTTAAATATAGATATATTTTTATTTATTTAATCATATATTAATTTGTATATTTCTATCGGGGCCCGAAAAGAATAAAAATAATTGTTGGTTCTTTATATCTGTGTTGATAGTGTTCTAGCTTAATTAAAAATATGTACTTTAATTTCATATCACAAAATCATTCAATTCTATTTTTCAGCAGAATCTAGAAAGCATCCTATACTTATAATATCCATTTAAGATTATATTACGTAAATTAAAACAGTTTATGAGCAATTAATTGAGGCTAAATGTACTCGAGTTGCATTCAAACATTCAAACATATACGTAATTATTCTCACATGGCCATTGGGAAAATAATAAACCTGTCAAAAAATGAATTATAATTACAATACAAATATTTAACATATGTTTGTAAATTTCATCACTTTAAATAGGCTTCATAATTTTATAATACGTCTTTGGTTGGTAAAAATATAATTCTTTTGATTATATATTGTATTATATATATGAACCGTTCTGCTTCATAAAAGTGTGTTGAATATAAATACTGATTTGTGTGTGGTTAATCTGGCATTGCGGAATAAATGTCGGAAATTTAACTTAAACTGTCACATGTATGATAATTAATTACTGATTAACAATTATAACAATTATATAAAATATATGTATAATTTTTTTATGGTATTAATAATACAAATCATTTTAAAAAACTCTTCCAACGTGCGTAAAATATATCTGCATGCGTATTTTGTTAGAAAAATTTGTAAATTAATGATTTTAATCAAAACAAAGGTATAGTATGATTTTTTAAAGAACTTCATTTAATTTGATATTAAATTTCAAATAAGCTCAGTGTTGTTCGCTTCTCATCCTAGCCTAAGCGAGAGAGTTTTTTTAAGGAATGAGGGCCCTCCCCCGGTAAAAAATGTCACATTAAAATATTCTGAAAAATATTGCATATCATACCTTGCTGCAATATAGAATATGTCACCCACATTATAGTCATATATATATATAGTCATTTGTATATATTTATTTATATAACTGTCTATTTAGCACAATAAATCATATAAAATAAAGAAAACTATCAGAAGACGGGTGGGAGAAGCTGTAACCTCTCCCCCACACTAAATACAGCATTGGTGTTAACATCATATTAAGTAGCCCCAAATAGAACCCTCGATTTGGAAAGTTATAAAGATTTTAAAGGAAGCTTTTAAAATTTTTAAATGTTTTGTATATTTTCCTAAAACTCTAATATTAAATATCACAATAAGTCCTTATTCTTTTCCAAAAAACCAATCGGAATATTTTCTTTGATATTTATATTACTAAACATTTGTTTAAATAAATAAATCTTTAGTATTTTAATCGATTAATAGTCTTTCAGAGTCAAGCGTCAAAATTAAATTGGTACATATCAGCTGAGATTATATATGCTGTGATAGTAACTTCGGCAGGTTGGATAGGTTGTTCTAATTGGTAAATAATGTTTTTTTATAATATCATTATTTTTTATGTTTAAAAATATTAAGTTATTCTTAATTAATAAAATTATTATAGGTTTGCCAAAATATTTAATTACTTTATTATATATTACTAATATATTTGCAATGTTAACCGCTATTGACACTTTTAGAATATATGTGCATGCAACCTCAAAATTTATTGAACATACATACAATACATATATTATAATAATTTTACTTGAAATTGTGCAAAATTAGTTTTATATTTAACGAAAGCTTAAAAATAATGTTTTTTCTGACACATACTTTATGGTTTAAACACAAATATTTTCATTCCAAAATAATAAACATTCTTATAAAACCATATATTATTTATTTAAGACCATTACTGGAGTTTTGTACACTGGTATGGTCACTGTACCTAATTACGGGACTTTTGCTATTGCAATTATTGCCAATATTTTAGATATGCATCCACTCTGCTTTCCATATTGATCTAAAAAATATATCCAGCATAGAATCAGAATTTTATATATGAAATAATAAAAAGTCTAAAAAATCTGGCATATAAAAGACATAGTTATATACTATTGGCAAATTTATTTCATTTAGAAATAATAAATCCACCAATGAATTTTTCATTGATATATACCAATTGTGAATAATATATAACAATAATCAATATTAAAGAAATACATCTTTAAAGAATAATAAATGATAATAGTCTTTATTAAAATGATCTAATTTTAATTATTAACAGGCATTATATTCATCCAGGTTTCCAGTGTTTTGCAGGTTTTGGAAATTAAAAGACCATTCTCATAATTATCCTAAATTTATAATAAAACAGTACTCCCCACCCCACAGCCCTAAATGTTAAAAAAATATTATATATATATATATATTCATTTGGTATTGGAATAAAAGGTATCCTATCCTGTATATAATTATTAAACACTTAAATTGAAAATGGTTATTATAATGATACATAATATAATTTCTATATTTCATGATAATAAATATCTAAAATTCATTATTTGCCAATCATATAGCATAACTAGTAATTCCAAAAACAAATTTTAATATTCATGCATGTGATTTTTCCAGAAATCCAGAATTTTGAAGGCACCAGAGGTTATTGTTGTAAATTATATTAATCAAATATAAAAATAATAGACATAGGTGTCAATAAAAGTCTTCAAAATATTTTTAAAAATATAGTTGTTAAGTTTTATATTTTTTTGCCAAACTCATAATAAATAACTTTAGGATGATTGTACATTAAAAGCATTCACTACTGTTAGTATGTTTTTCCATTTAAATTTCCTTTTTTATGTGTTATAAAATTGCTTATACTTATGTTAAATTTATAAAAATTTTAGTGGGAAGCACCCATAACTCTCTCTGAACGCCTCTAGGGATTAGTTCCCAGACCATCAATAAAACCAAATTGCACATTTATTGCTAGCTGGTTTTATTATTTCCTGAATTTAAATAATTTTCAAATCAATTGCTTGTACATTATATTTGTTTGTATATACTTTTTATACACATAACTACTTTAATTAATTATATTTTCAGTCTTTACATAACTTGTACATAATACACTATATATTCTTTATATATTTAATATTATTTAAAAATTTAAATAAGTATATTCTTAATTTTTAGTCAACCATTTAGCTATTGTTTTACCATCTGTAAACTATATATACTGTTTCTGTATTTTTTTGTTGTTTATATATACCATTCACAAATGCAGTCTAGGGATGCAGAACCCAATTTTATTTATAAACAAATATAAATGGCCTAGATCTTGTTCATGCATTTGGCATAGAAAAAGTTTTGAAAATGTTTAGAATTTTTTTGCCTTATATGTAAAAAATGCAATACTGTGTATTTTGATTATAAATCTAGATTATATATTCTGAATATTCAGTCATTAGAATATAGAATTATTTTTTATGTCCTATATATTATATTAAATGCTATGACTTTTGTAAATATGCATTTGTTTTTTGTATATCCAAAATGTATAAAATAAATAAACACATTCTGTAAGTTTTTATATGTTTAATTACTCCTAACCAGATGTATATTGTATTGTTTATTAGTAGCAATTGACTTTATTTATATTTATTCATGTTATGTGTTTGTTTTTATATAACCTGCTATGCCTTTTGTATAATTTACATGTCTGTTTGTTATAAAAATAATTATAAATGTTAAAAATAGTGTATTAGATATTAATAGAATATAATGTTGTCCAAGTTTCATAAACTGATCAATATATATAACCATATGCATAGCAATCATTTTGCAGGTTTGATGCATATAAATATAATTAAATATTAATTCAAAACAAAAAATATTTCAATCCAATTTTTTTATTCTAAACTTATATAGAAATTCATTAATATTTCAACAATCAAACAATGAAATGTTTCAAGATAATGTCCTTCACATTCAATATTAAATTTCAGATCTCGAGTCAACTTGTGGAGACACTTTCGCATCAGTGTTTAAAATTTACTGCATTATATTGAATAATCAAATTTATTGCATTTTGAATAATAGATTTTATTGAATTTAAATCCATAGAATCATAGATTGGCAAATGGATTCGTAGAGGCATGGATTACATAGAGATATGTTTTAAAATGATAAATAAATATAAGATGGGGCCAGATAATAAAAGAAAAACGACATTAATTAAGAATGACTTTATATCAATAGACACTTCAAATATATATTTTATATTGCAGAATTGATCTACCATTAACAACACAGTGGACTAACTGCAAATTCTATTCTGTTATAAAATAATAAACATTTCACTTCAGACTTATAAAAATATTTCAAAATAAGTTTTGGGGTATTTTTTTACATCAAAACTTTTTAATGCATTAATTTTTCTTTGATTTTTTTCTATACTATATTGTTTTATTTACAATTAATTTTAATCTTCATGTAACCCATAGAATGCAGACTCAACTTAAGACAACTGAATACATTTAAAATATTAATTAAATTATAGATTTTTATATTATATTGATTATATCGTAATACATATTTATTTAACAGATATTATATGGGACTGCTGTTTGCAGACTTAACAAATTATTGGCATGTACATTTAATACACAATGAATATTACCTAAGTTTGAATATATTTTATCTTATAAATATATTTTAAAAACGTATTATACTTACTATCTTAAAATAAGCACATATTTCATAAATGAATCTAATATGTTAAAATTGCTCAAATCCACCGAATATATAGGTTTATTTTTACCAAAATAAACTTCACTGAACATTCTTCAGTCATAAAATCTCTATAACCACAGCACAAATAATAGTGTATGAATAAGTAAAACGTTAGAATTTTCATAGTTCTTTTATTAATGACTTATTTATCACCCACTTATGCAGGACCCATTTACAAAAATATAATATATGTTAGTATTTACCTCTTCAGTTTAAATGGCTATGAATATCATGTATATCTACAGTTTAATATGCATTATTGGATGTTCTAATAAATGAAAATACATGGCTTCAAAGTTTTATCATTTTTTGGACTTTTGACTTGAATCATTTTCGACTTTCAAGAAATCTATAACATTTATTTGAGGCAATGCTGATAGTTATGATGATTTCTTTTTGTAATGGGTTTTTGGACCAGTATTTAAAAATTGAGGAAACATATTAAATTTGATATTTTGTTCAAAATTGCATTATTTAAATTAAATCCCTTTATTCCAATTATAAATGTTTGTTGGTCTTTATTCATTCAAACAAGTTTAATAAACCAACAAAAAGATCGATTATAATTTATAGTTTCATCTGAACCCTTTTTCCTTACTTAAGTTTTTAATAATCACATTATTTTTATTACCGCAAAATCCTTTATACAATGTGTTTGTTTTTATATATTTGTAAAAATTTATAAAATTGTAAAAAAAGACATTATAAATATAATAAAACACATTCCATAAAGTAAATTTATAATACTATTAAAGACACTGTGAATAAAATTAATCGCTAGAATTACACTAACTTACAAGGCAACTTCTTTAAATAGTTTGAAGTTTTATTCAATCGTTTTTTATTTTATTTTATTGTATTGAATTTTCCTTTTATAGTATTTATGATTTGTCTCTGGCTTAAATAACCTATTACTACACACATTATGTTTAAAGTTAGTAAATATTTACTGTGTACGAATATTTGATACACTGAGTTACAAACTGCATTATAAGATAGGACCGTATATTTATATCGTCTGAGTAGAAGATTTTCCAGATAATTTACAAGGAGGGGACTAACACAAAAAACATGAATGATAGAGAACAATTTTTCAAATTATCTGGTTTTTAAATCTGTCATGATAATGCATGGTATAATATATTGTAAAATTCGCTATCAATTAAATAATTACGTACATCTATTTTTAACAATGAAAAGAAAATTCAATTATATTTTTATCTAACACGGGAGTGTTGAGGTTAGGGTTATTTTATAAATCTGAAAATACATATTGGTATATTTTATGTGTAAAATAACCTTAACACTCGGATATTTCAAGTGAATTAATCTATTTATCAAATGATGTCAGTATCGCAGCAAATCCATCTAAAAACACCCTTTTTCACATCTTATATTTTATGTTAAATAAAACAATTACGAAATATTTTCATGCATAAATAATCTACAAGCTCTATTTATCCCGTCCTCATCACCTCTAGAAAGTAAACATCCCGCAAAGGAATTTATCTTCCGTGAAATTGATTGAATCAAGTCACGTGACCGAGCTTATTGATTGAGGTCGATAATGGCCTCAGACAATCAGGAGGAGATATCTTTTCTCCGAACTGTAAGTGTGACTTGTGCATTAAAGTGCTGATGTGAAATGTGAAGTTATATGAAATGATATATTAAGAATTAAAAGATCAACCTTTTACCGATGGTATGTTAATATTCAGATCTTCAAAAACGTGTTATCTGCATTTCTATTCGCTGAAAATTCCAATATATTATTCATTATTTTATGAATTTGTGTTAAATAATATTTTCAAAATTTTAATTAATTTGCATACACAAATTCCACATCAAAAAACAATGATTTTACTATTTATAAAAATATTCATATTTAATCTATAAGTTGTATTTTTATCAGACAAATTGTATATTTAAGTGTTACAAACGTTAGTTACTCATCAAATAGAACAGCGTATGCTCTATTGAACATACTACTCACACTCACTACTGTTCTCACCCACAGGACGACTACGTGTGTCTGAGTTGTCTTGGGCATGGTCAGGCAGCCTCCGATCGATATTGCCTGGCCGCGGGAGGTTTTGGCAATCGGATGTGTTTCCTTGAGACAGTGTCACAAGTGGTAAGCAAAGAGTCTCTATTGTAGGTAGAATGCTTACAGTCTTTCGGCATCTGTGACTACAACAATTGTGAAACTATTTTACAACTATATTTAACCACTTTGATTTGTGTAAAAAAAAATTTTTGTCACTACAATTTGTTTTATAAGTCCGACACATATTGTAGTTCTTTGTAAAATATGCTTGTAATCGCTTATTCGAATCTATTTATCATTTAGTTCGCTTTAAACTATTTTTTTTTGTTCATAATTTAACACAATTTAAATCAAATATTTTTTAATTTCAAAATGAGCATATTTAAAACTTTACTGTTCACTCAAATCTTCTCTTACTTTTAATATAAACTGATTGCTTTAATATTTCGTTTTTATTGTTAATAATTAATCAAATACCAAAAATTATCTAGTTATACATTAAAATAAACACTAAAAAATTTTTATATCTGTAATTTTAGTTTTTCTACCAACCGTTTTATCAACGTAGAAATTGTTCAGTTTTTGAAATTTTGACTTTTAATGATTATTTTATATTTCTTTACGATATATTTTACTATTTTTTAAAATACGAAATGGCTAAATCAAAGTTCTAACTCCACCTAAAGTTACATCAATATTTCTGATAAATGGCTACAGTATTTAACGAGGCCAATTTTCTAATAAAGACCCTCTATGGGTGAAGTTCAAGTTGGATTTTTGCATATTCGAATAATTGAAACGACTTTGCATTAATGTTATTTATTTCAAAATCATGTTTTAAGATTGAGGTGTAAAATCTGTATATGGAGTGGCACAAATATTGTTGGACAAAAACCTTTTTTAAATAATGATTTGATGACTCAGATATTTGGATCAGGACGAACATGGGATGACTCTCAATGGTAACCAGCTTAAAGTCATCTTTATGCGGGAATATTCTGATTTCTTCTTCCTCAGCGCTGAACAACGATAAAAAGCAGACAGAAATATACTGCGACTTTTTTATGTGTAAATTGGGAGGCGTAGAGAGGTATTACAGGGAACATGTCGATTTTTTCTGCCAACATTCATGGCGGGAATTTGAAGAGAGAGAAAGAGAGATAGATGGGATTGAGGTAGTAAGGTAAGAGTGCATTACATGAAGAGTTATCAAGCGTCATTCCACCAAAACGGAGCTACATGCGTCTGTAAGGTAACTCCCGCTGCACATGTGTTCAGGCTGCGATGTGTTGATCCGTGTGTGCTGCTGTTTCTAACTGCGCAGTAGCAGAAAGGTTTGTCCAATTAAAGGCCCACAGAAAGAGGGTTTGGATGCACAGGTATCCCCCTCTCTCATTACCCATCGGATCCGGCTCGAAAGATTGCTAGTTCTTCCTGGAATAAGTTGTCCTGATCGATAGAGAAATGTAGTTGCGTCCTTATGTGCACTTCTCCAATTTGATGATATATTCATGGACTGATTGGTGTGTCCACCCCCCAATACCTCCCCTTATCTTCATTCATGTAGCCAAGAGGAGGTGTTTAGGTGTTGGTTACAAACACGCACGTCGGATATTCCTAAAAGTTAAAATGAAATTTGGATTAAAGTTATTTTATGCCGAATTGAAATAAGTTTTCTTTCTTCAACAGTTCGGAATCTGTTTTAGCCGATATCGGACGGAATTTCAGCCATGTATTGGATTACTGAGCCTTAAATAGAAATCAGTTTCAATGTATTGATGTCAAAATCAATATTGCTTTCTTAAAGAACCAAAATATATTTCGATGGTTGACAATTAAAAATATTTAAATATTATCTAAAGTTTGCTTCTTTTCATAATTGTATTCAGTTTTAATAATTTTTCCTTCTGACATGAAATTTTGTAATATTTTATCAGTTGTTATAGAAGTTGATCCTAAGTTATAATTGATAAGTTTTAATGCTTCAGTGACTTGATCCCTTTGTAAATCTATTCCAAACCACCGATTTCCAAATATTTCGCCGTTTACAATTATACAAATATACAATTAAAGTCAACATTAAACTATTAGACGTTGCTTCACCTGTAAGTTAATATATTTTGACAATCCTGGGAACGGTTTGAGGAATTGTTATTGATTTATTTTGGTAATTTTTAACTTTGGATGAGCTATCGAATTTATTATGTTTATCAAGCATGAAATTCTTCCGGCTTTTTACAAACACGAATATAATATAAAAATATCGATTTTAGATTATTTCTGGCCTTTTTAAGATTTCTAAAAGTTTTTTATAAATACCTACGTTGATTTTTGTAGCGTTGAATTATTCAATTTTTATGCCTTCGTTCTTTGTCCAGGATATTCCGGCAGACCTGTCTCTCTGTGTTTTCGTTTTGGAGCAAGCGCTGTCGGTGCGTGCTCTGCAGGAAATGGTTTCGGCTAATCACAAGACAGAAGGGGTGGGTGCTCTTCTTTTTATGATAAACTGCTCACATGAAACTCCTCATTGCCTATTTGGTGTAGCTGCTATAATTTCGCTAACTTCATTATGTATTTCAGAGCGGACAATCCGGACATAGAACCCTTCTTTATGGACATGCTGTTCTTCTAAAACACCTTCTCAGCAACATGGTAGGAGTCAATTCTCACAAACCATTTACAATTCTTTTTATAGTATTACCAGACTACAATATCTACGAAATATCATTCTCTCCTTCAGTACCTGTTTGCCTGTCTATAGTATTTCCAGACTACAATATCTACGAAATATCATTCTCTCCTTCAGTACCTGTTTGCCTGTCTATAGTATTACCAGACTACAATATCTACGAAATATCATTCTCTCCTTCAGTACCTGTTTGCCTGTCTATAGTATTTCCAGACTACAATATCTACGAAATATCATTCTCTCCTTCAGTACCTGT
>JAUZNC010021811.1:10303-24391 GCA_034780395.1 Vannuccia rotundouncinata
AGAAATGATGTGATTGAACAATAATAAGTATAGAAATGATGTGATTGGACAATAATAAGTATAGAAATGATGTGATTGGACAATAATAAGTATAGAAATGATGTGATTGGACAATAATAAGTATAGAAATGATGTGATTGGACAATAATAAGTGTCGAAATTATGTGATAGGAGCGTAATTAGAGTTCAATGTGATTGTAACATTTCAAAATAGAGACAAAAATATATTGTATACAATATTTTGTAATTATGTTGACAAATGGATTATGTTTTTGTATGTTTCTATTTTCAGAAGAGATATCTCATTGATTATTATAATATATCAAAACATGAGGCGGCAGCAACATGACAGTTACAATTTATAAAGTCACAGCTAGTATCCTCAACATTCCATTCTAGTGCACTATCACACGACCCCACTGCTTCATGGAGTTCAGCAGTAACTACAAAAGGTGGCGAACACGGACGGAATGATATCTTCTTTATATTGGCGGGGAATGACAACCAACTTGTCACCACATGTGCCTCTGAGGTAGATCCAGATGGTCTAGCTCTATCAGGGGCCGTGAGAATCAATGAGAAGGATAGATATTTCTCTCAGTACCCGATAAGTCGTGAGCTAGTGTTTCCTGTCAGTGTCTGGAACTAACACCGCTAGTGCGCGCTACATCAGTTACATATAAAGAAAACAAACTTTGAAATGCCTCGCAGAAACTACATTGCAGTGTAATTTTATATAAATGTGCTTTTATTCATTGAACTATACGATACTAATGCATTAAACGTGTTTAAGCGTTTTATTTCACAAAAAAGATAAAGTTAACATCAGTTTTGGAGATACAAAATAGAATGAATAAAATACAATTTTCTATTCCAATAATATAATATCCGAAAGTTGGAAAACACTATACTATCAATAAATTAAAAAAATTACCTAAAATGAAACCCACACAAAATCTATCCAAGAGAAAAGATCGTAGATATTTAATAAGTATTAGAACCATGGCAAGAAGCATGGTGATGGTTTGTATAACCCATGTCTTATTTTCAAATCTACCAGGAAACGACCAAGTAGTGTTTCATGCCACAGTTCTTACTAAAATTGTTTTAAAATCGATTGAAAAAACGAGCAGATGGGATCAAAAAATTCAAGAAAAATACACAAATATTGGAATAAATACTGCATCCAAACAGTTTTGAATTACTATAAAGGATAGTGCCATAGATATTGTAGATATTGAAAGCTCTAGACAGGTAGAATAGTTGCCGCGATTTGAATAAACGGGGAAAGGTGCTGTTTACAATCAGCAAATTACCTGCGGTATAAATAGCTCATGTAATCAAGTCTAGAGTAATGTATATGGTCTGTTGTACACAACTACAATAATTTGCGTAAGATGTACTCTTAGCTCTTCTGTACATAGGCAGATTGTAGATTGTTATATAGAACATCATAGATCTTAACAATTTGAAATAAGATGACAATTTTCAGTCGTATATTTTTTACTAAACTTAGTTAGATATCCTAACTTAACCAGTCCATAAAAAATCGAATGCAAAAATTAGTTGTGACTGCAATTCCAAAAAAGGTAATAATATAATTAAATGACCCAAAATGTATAATGGCTTGTGGAGGCTTCTGTCATCTTCAGCACACTCTTAGGCATCACACACCTCTTTGGAGGTAGAAGCCTGCCGTACAAGTTAACTCTCAAGGGGGAGAACTACATATTCAATCAGTGTGCAAGCCATTCTCGATAATTCCCCTTTTGAATTAAGAAAAGAAGGCGTTTCAAGGTAATGCATTTTGTAATCATCATATTTACCACAAAAAAGGAAATGTCCGAAAGATGAAAACAATTTATTTTATATAGAAGTAGAAACAGAAAGAAGTTTTGATAACGTGAAATTTCAATCGAACTGTTTGAAAATGATGTTAGGTACACATAATTAAAAATAATAACAAGAAATAGTCGAGGCCATAAATAAAAAATAAATAAATAATTTATTTATTTAAATGTAAAATATTGTCTAACAAAAGCTAATCTCCTTTTTTTGTGACAATTGTGTAAAATGTATTATTAAAATCACTATCAATATTCTAATAATAATTACAAATAGATTTAGATAAAGATGATACCTTTATTATGGTTTAATGATGACAAAATAAATAAATCGCTGAATTAATCAGTAGCCTACAATTCTTGAGTTAGGCACCATCATTTTAAGAGCAGAGTACAGAGGGTAATTTTAACAACTTACTCTCAGAGTGAATGACTGAGCTAAGTACCGATAGCTGGGTCTTTTGATGGTTACAATAGAAATAACGACAGGTTTCAAAGATTGTTTTACTATTTATAATTTGTTTATAGATATAACCTAAAAGATATTCCGTCGTATTTAGAACACAAACTCGATAGAAACAACAAAAATCGTTCATCGTTAATTAATTCTGTTTATACATTTTTATTCTATAAGCGAGTTTCATCGCGGGATTTCTTATGTTTTTAGATGTTGAGGTCTTCAAATCCATGAAACTCCTTCACTGTGCAGACGACAGGTTGACAAGATCTTATACAAATAGTTTTCATGTCATTATCAAACTTTATTTAATTGACTAAATCATAAAATCAGTGATTTCAAACCAGTTTAAACGATCGTTTGTCAGCCCTGTTAAACTCAAATCCGAGGCCTCAATTTTCAAGGCAACTCTTTTAATTTCTTCAAATGTGACAAATATATAATATATAGTGGGGTGGAAAGCCCTCAACAAAACCAATGGTATAAATTCAATTGTCGCCCCCCCCCTGCTCCAACACTTCATCTTTCTGATAGCATGCTTCATAATTCTCCTGTGTCCAGCATATACATTGAACAAGGTTGTCAACACATCGCCCCACTCCTCCCCATTGAAATCCTTTCTTTTCCTGTTCCATATTATCAAAGTATGAATAAGAATTGACATAGATCTAATTTACCACTTCCGCCAAAATTGAAGGACTACATTTTATTGATTTAAAGAGAGATCTTTTTTCTGCATTGAATCCTTATTTTAGGAGTAATATGTCGGACCAAATTCACATCTATATGTCGGCAAAGTTTTTTGGTAATAGTTTAAACGGTCACTTATTTGTTGATGAGGTATATTATAATTAAAATGAATAAATGGTTGTTACCTTGGTGAGTAGGAGGTCGCGTTTTCCATCGAAATCAGCGAGAATTTCCATTATTTGTCCTGGGAAGCGTTCCAGTTGGTTGTGAAAGCTGGACTTGGATTCCAATTGTGTCACGCTGGTTTTTAGCCTCGCTAAGGGATATAGATATCGAAGGAAGAGGAATATAGAGAGGAGAACGAGGTAAAGAAATGAGATATGGTGAATATATGTTTTAATAAATACTTCAATAAAATAACAATAAAGTCAATGCAAGAAAATGTCTTTGTAATAACTTTACAATTCTACATTACGGATAAGGCAATTGTTGATATACGGGAGCCTGAATAAAGATACTCTTCTAACAAAATTTTGACGAAGAAATCGGTCTAATTGGTTGTTATTTAATGTTACATTGTGTCCATTAATGTTAATGACCGTGTCAGAGAGCTGACATGTTTAAAATTTAATCATACACAAAGCAATAAAATAATTTGTACCAAGCGTTTCAAGGCTGGCTCTTAATCAGAGATGCAAAAGAAAGAAAAAGGGTCACTTACGAAGATTTTGCAGTGGTGTATTTTATTCAATATTTATTCAACAATTTCAAAACTAATATTTGCATTGCATCTCTTAAATATATAGACTTTGGAGTACTTAAATAACTCTTGTCATGATTATATAACGAGTTCTGTACAAATACTCTGTACGGCATATCAAACTGGAAACTTTTTGGTAGACAAAATAATCACCAGGAAGAAGTCCTTTCCTTATGACAATTCTTTCTCAACTTTAACGGCATTATATAAAAGATAAATAGATTCCAACAACCTTATCCAGAACCAGGCACAAAAATAGTCTTTCTCTGATTGTATAGATGTCGAATATGATGCCAAATAATATATAAGCTTGACAAATATTTGAAGAATTCTGTAAAATATAGAATAAGTATGAATTCTCAGCTTTGATATATTGTTTATATACGGTTGTACGACATAAATTAAGAGCCCAAAACAAGTAGGTGTTCAGCAAATAATATATAACACGATACAGTACATATAGAAACATGGAACTGGATTCAAAGTGATGTTTACTTTATTAGTAACAAGAATTCACAATCTATAACTAGTTGAAAATTGAGGTCAACAACTGTAAAATGCTTAAAATATACCTTATTATTAAGTAAAAAAAGCTTACTATACAGAAAAGATTATACAAAGTAAATGATTTATTACGGAGCTTAGTTTTAGATAGATTGAAATTATGGAAATGTATTAAATTATCGATCAATTAATAATAAACTGATTAATTACCACACTATAAAAACTTTACCAATAACCTATAAAAAGACTTTCACATTATTTTCCTCTCTTTTTGTTGCAAAAGCCGTTTCAGTTAGTTATTTGTCCGAATAAAATGTTGAATGCATAAAAAAGTCTTTTTTCTAAATTTTGGAAAACAATGTCGACAGAAAACTTATCCCGACAGTTTTGATGTGAAGTGAATTAAAGAATCGGGTCATGAAATAACCCCCTGTTTTGAGTAGTGTGGAGAATATCTTTGGACTCTCAATAGTGACATTTGATTGTCAAGGATGATATTCTGCATTTTTTAGAAGTGATTATCTACAGAATTATTACGAAGATCTTGAAGATGTCAACTCCCGCATTTTCACATATTCCACATTTTATCAATATCGTCTGCATGGCAAGGTTTGTTGCAGAGATTTATATGAGCCAAATTATCATCAAATAAAAACATTTTAAATGAAAATGATAATCTTCAAGTTACAGAAATCAATAATATTTCGTGTGTTCTTCATCAAAGCGTTGTTCTAATTTATAAAAAAGCTTTTTTTAAACAATGGTTGTTGAGAAAACTTCTTCATTGTATCATTAATTCAAGACGCTAAATATTGATCATGAAAATGCTGACGTTATATTAATAGTGTTTTTTTATATTCATAAAGATCTGATACTATACCTAGATTATCATTTTAAAAAATGCGAACTAATTTATATCTAAAAAGTATATTCAAATTAGATAAAAAATAATTCATAATAAATCAAAGGTAAACCGCAGTATATGTAATGGTTATTTAAACTGTTTACTTACAATTAAACGTGTTTTCACTCAATAATGGATAATTATGATAAAATCATATAAGCTGGACTTCATCTAAAGATAAATGTATGCTTTGCCTTAAATTAAAGATAATTAATCTGTGTCCACAAAATCTATATCTATGTCGATGCTTTTAATAGATGAATTTCCCAACGTGGACAACCCATTATAGTGACCCTTGGGAACTTGATGATTTGGAGAAAGTGGCTGGATAACTGAATTTGATGTTCCAGTTTGGAAAAGGATAAGTCTTTCGAGACTTCAGTAACTTTGCAAACGTGACATGAGCTAAAGGACGAATTGCTGGAGGAGACAAAGTCTCAAATCTGAGATGAAAGTTTAAAACAATTTCACGTTGTATAATATACTTAAATAAATCTTGACGGTGGATATAAACCGTTTTATATGCTCAAATAATAATTGTCGACAATATTTTAAGTTGAGGTATTTTGATACATATAGAGGTAAAAATAATTTGGATGTTGACTTCATTAAAATGGAAAAACTTTATTTTTATTAATTATCTAAACGATTCTTCTGACAATATTGAATGATGGAAATTAATTGCTGGCCATCATGAAAAAAACCTCTGAAATTACCGGAAATACAGAAGATGTTTGGAAACTATAGGAAATGTTTATGACAAAGTGAAAGGAATCCGTCAAGGTTGAAATGCTTTCCCACAGCTTCCCTTGTTTTAGCTCAACCACTATAATAAATAAGCATTAGCATATATTAGCTAATCTCACTTGTCCAAATCAAACTGCAGCAAACTGTGGAATCAGGTGAGATTTCAGAGGAAACAGCACTAATGACGAAAGCGTGTTGTCTATCTATAGATTGGGGTCCGGAATCGCTGCCGTCGCCTGAAGTTACCTTGATCACCTCCTCATAACAAGTGGAATTATATTCTCAGCGGAAGTATGTCGACCATTTGCCTGCCTAGCAACACTTTTTTACGTCTTTTCCAAGGTTGCTATCTTTGATCGGTTTTAGCAATTCTACCAATTCAACTGATTTTATTTATCTGCTGTTTTGCCGTGTTTTGAAATGGTAACAACAATAATTAATCGTTGAATTTGCTAAATATAGTCTTAAGCGATTCACTATAAGATAATTTGAGAAAATTTAGATATTAGAGGTAAATATGTTGAAATGTGAAAAATTGAACTTCCACTAAACTGATCAGACAATTTAAACAAATCAGATTGAATCCATATCTATCGCCAAAATTAAGTTTTCCATTTCTAAGAGATTTACCGATTACTATATATATTATATATATACATTTTTGTAGCGCATTGATGTATACTCACGTAGGAATCGCTTCCACTCTCGAAGGAGATTGTCGTAGGGCGATAAACAGTCGTACATAACGTTGAGGCAGAAGTTTCGACACGGTTGAGTGACCACCACGCCAGCACAGAGATTGCACTGACGTAGACGGAGAACTGAATTGTTGCAGGTTCGACCCAGATTGTCCTGAAACACAAAACGAGTTGGCTGAGGGAGTGGATATTTTGTCTGAATTGAGAAGAAGGTTGTTTCTCAAACATCGCTTTTATAAATAATTGTCTAAGTAGGAAGAGGCTCTTTATAATTTATATTTGGATTATACAGAATATATTTTCTTAGAATGAGGAAGACAATCTTGTTTTTGACTTCATAGAAGTATTGTTTACAACTTTGTAATGAGATAGTATTTACTGAAATATAACTAAGGAATCAAATGTTTTTCTAATTCTTATAAATCGATAAATCTTTAGGAATAAAGAAATTAAATAGCATTTTATTGGAAAGTACATTATTGATAGAAAAAAATAGAAACAAGTTAAATTTTGAAGTTCCTATTTGAATATTGTCCTTACAATATAATTTAAAAATCTCCCTAAACCAATTGATAAAGTTAAACTGAAGACCATAACATTAAATAAGCATTTCATACAATATGTAGTCGTCTACTCTAAATTAAATCAATAGAGGTGGGTGCCTGGAAAAGATTAGTGATTATAAGAAAACAAAACAAAGCAATTATCTCATTAATTATCTACTTATTGTAGTTTATCTAAAGATAATTTTATGCATTTTAATTGTGTTTCTCCATTTAATTTTTTTCAACTCTCAATAATATTGTAAATTCATTATATTAATAGTCTGTTTTTACCTATTGGTAAATATTCTATCATGACGGCTTAATTGTTATTGCATATCTCTGATAACTACAATAATGCAACCATACTTACTTATATAGCTCATATTATATAGCTTCATTACGGGTTTTTAACATATTTTATATCACTTAATAAGGGAAGTGTTCTTCCAAAAAAATGTGTGACATAAAGTTTCGTTTCAATTTCTAAAATTAATTAAAATTGACACAAATCCAGATATTGAATTAATGATAGAATGCAAAAGGAATTTTAAGAGGTAACTCATATACAATCAGCCAATAAAAGTGAAGTATTAAGTTGAAGACAAACTTGTTGATGATGTAAATAATACTAAATGCATTTAGAAGCTGCAGTTATACTGTTCTCCAGACAACATAGATATAAGTCAAAGATCTGGTAGTACATCCTCAATTTGCATATATATATATATGTAAGATGTATTGAGATCATTTTTAATTTAATCATAATCCACGCAATTCAGTCAAGTTTAAATTTCTACATTGTTTGCGAACAATTGTCATTTCCCGATTCAAATTGATGGTAAAAACAGCAGAGGGGCTGGAAAGGGGGCTCCCATGGATAAGTAGAGCACGGTATTATTATATACGTAGTTTAACTGGCATATGAGATCAACCGAAGTGAGATGTTGTATCTACACATCAGCTCTGTATCACCGTCTCTTCTGGTCGGAGAGTTGTGGGGTATCTTGTGGAGCATCGCTGCATATTTCCGCTGGATTGTTCACTCCTGGCTGCTTACATTGAGGACAATTGGGAAAGATTTCTGGATAGGCCCGATATCCGGCAACAAGGAGGAAAGCGGAGGGGGGCACGGGTCCGTTGGCGTCCTTAATTTTAAATTAATTTATGCTGAAGATATTTTTTTGTTTTTGATAATAACTACCCGACGCAGAGTCCAGTTGTGAAAACGTAAAGAAATTGTCTATAAAAGAGACATTTGGAGGAAATGTAATCTGAAGATTGGAGATTGATTTGATTGTAAAATAATGTTTGAGATGCATTAATTATGTTAGAGAAAAAATGGTTTTAATTAACTGAGCAACATTAAAAATAAATAAAAATACGTAAAAATGATTGGTGAATGTTAACAGCTTAACAGATTATATTATAGCTTTTTGTAGATTTATTTAATATGACATTTGCAATTCTTGCAATTGGCTCAATAACTTATTTTTTATTTCAATTTTTTTTATTACAAATTGACTTATTAATTGATTGGAATTTTTTAATAAATTTTCACAGAAATGAATTTTAAAATCAGTGTTTGTTTGTCATAATTACGTCTTCCAAAATGTTATAATCATTGATATCGTAATAATTAATTAATAAGAACTTAATTACAATATCAATGGTTTTAATATAAAAAAAACTATTTCGCTACTCCGGACATCGATATTGCGCTTCACAAAGTTTATAAAAGTTGAAATTTAAAAGAAATTTGTCAACCGCCTAAACTGAAGCAGTTATCTGCTGTATTGGTGACCATAATTTCTGCAGTATATTCATAATCAGGGGAAATCTACGCCTCTCAGCATGATGACGTGTATAAACAGAATATTGAATAAATATTTTACAAATATGCCTTCTGTTGAAGAAGGCTGGCTTGCATTTCGAGAATTTGATGATTGAACTATTTTATTGCGACAGGACAAATTAAAAAACTTCTATTTATATTAAATATTGTTTGAAAAAACTGAATAATTCGCTTGGTGAAGATCAATTTAATTATTTTAAACTCAATAAAAGTTATAAAATTCATATTCTGAATACAAGTAAGACAAAATTTCAGAAAATTTTCATAAGAATTGTCTTTAAAGACAGAGAAATACTCTCAACAAAATTAATAAATTGCAAAGATTAAAAAAGAATGATTAAGATTATTAATTCTTATAAGTTAAACATTTGAACACGCTCCATGCAACATCCATAGAAAAATATATTTCACGCTGTCAGCAATTTTGCAACTGCTACTACTAAATCAAAAAATCTTTACAACTGTAATAGCCTTGGTTCTCAATAATTATTAACACACCTCAGTTAGGGGAAATACCCATTTTCAACCAACACAGCTAGCCGTTACGTTGATTGAACAGAACTTGTGTTCATCCCCAGTGTATTTATAAGGTAATTAAAACAACAGCATCCCTGATACGTATAGCCTGCATTTTGGTATCGGTTTGCATTTTTAATTACGAGAATCTTGTAAGGAATAATTTACAGAAGGAATTTAGTGTACCCTTCATTAACTGCCCATACAGCGAGAGTCATGAAAGGATTTGTAGTTGAAATAATTTGACGATTAAAAAAAATACATAACCATAAAATTAAAAAAGCAATTATTGTATTAAGTAAGTCGCATTTGCACTTGCCAGTTTTCTGTATTGTTTTTTATCACTACACAAAATCTGTTATATTTAAAAATACAAAATTAGGATAACATGGCGATGTATAATGATATACGAAAATTCCAAAATCACAAATAGAATATCCTTTATTAAGGGCAGACAAATGTCGACATGACTGTTTTCTGGATTACCACGAATTTGTGATTAAAAAATTATGAAGTTGTTGCAAATGATTTGATTTATGATAATTTTTTTGAAATATAGAAAACAGAGTTATAGTTATATTTAAAAATCACAGAGACAACATAAAATGGTATTTTTAAATTAAATTAATGATTTGTATAAAGTATATAATCAGTGACACACATTAACCAATTTAAAATAGTTATTTATCTAAAAGAATAATGAATAACAATTAAAAAAGGTGATACTGACTCAAAGTTGTGTCTTAAAACTGACTGTCTTGTGCGGCTTCTAATTAGTTTTCAGCTATTTTTAGCTTTTATAAGACAAGTTAAAAATGGGTTAACCAACTATTACAGTTTACTATTTAACCATCACTTTGATTAGCAAATATCAAAACCAAAAACACAAATTTTAGGGATTAAAAAATAATTTAACACAATATAAGTATAGACGAAAATAAACACATTTGTATTAAATTATAGACCAAATCCTGTGTCATTAATTTTAACCTAAAAATGAACAATTTCAATGTTCTTCAATTATTGCAAGCATGAAAGTGAAACAGAAACTAAAGAATTTCGTGTATCTGAGGGGAACATCCATGAAATCACGACATTCGTGTCTGGTCTTATTATCTCCCTCTATAATTAGTGTTTCCAATGTGGAAAATCACAGAAGAGACAAAAAGATGGACATCTGAGAACTACACAACTGATAACAACTTACTTCCCAAACAAAAAACTCCACAAGTTATAAGAATATCATGTTCCTCTGCCCTCTTCTCTTATAGCATGTGCAATATTATCTGTTGGGGGAACAGTTAATGATCGATGCAATCGCTGGTAACTTTACAATAAATAGTCGAACATGCGTGTGTGCTATGGATATATACCCTTACATGTACAGGGAAACTGTACTCCTTTAGAAATGTTGCTTATTTCAACTGTTCATTGAAAATCTCTCAAACAAATATTTTTTGAACTTTTTAACATTTATTTGTTCGCTGGTTGTTTTCATTTTTAATATTAGAAGACAAGACAATAATTATGGGAATAAAATAAATAAATTGTTTCTCGTCTGAACGCATTATATATTTGAATTTGATATCAAGTTGAGTTTAAACACTTGCATTTAAATTCCTCAATTTTACAGATACGCAGAAAACAGACACAACTTTTGTACTCGAGAAAATTATAAAGTCCTTTAGTCAGAATATTGATTATCGAAAATGAGAAAGCGGAGGTATCCATTTTTGTTGGAACTTCGAAAAACAATGAACCTGTGGATAATCCCGATGCATCAAAGGAGGGCTTAACGTTAAGCCTGGACTACTGTTGTCTCATAGAAGACGATTATTGTGCAGTTCTGAGAAAGAGAATGTCGACCAAGTAGTTAGGAAGTTTAGAGGAGGAGTGTGGCCAATGTGTTAGGTTCCTATTTTACGATTTTTGAAGTTTTCGTTACAGGTAAAATATTAATGAGATAATAACTTCCATATAGAAATATATAAAGTGAACAATATCAATCTTTCCAAGTCACGCGTCTCGAATCTACCAGAAAACAGTCAATTAGAATGGTGATGAAACAAAGTCATAATGTGCCTCTCACTGCTGCAGTTCTAACTAAGATTATTTTTTAAACACCTCGGTTAGAAAAACGCTCGACTGTGAACAAACATTATTTTAAAACTAGTTCAGATCGTTTACTTGAATCTCAGAGTATACAAAGGTAATCTCACTCTTTGCAATGTGAACATGACATGCGACCCGATGGTCAGCGCATTGAGCAAGGACCGGGCCTCCCCAGCGGCAGTCTTCATCTCCATGGCGATGCGATCAGCCCGAACCCCCAACACCGGCTGGAGAACTCTGCGCACGACACAGGGGCCCCGGGACAGACAGAGCTCCGGCCACTGCCCTCCCCGCCCGGCCCCACCTGGGCGGTCCCTCTGAGGCCAAACGAGCATGTGGCAGGCGAGCCGTGCGTAGATGTCGTCCATGAAAATGGTCACCTTCTGCTTGACATTCTGAAGGTTGGACGGCTCGGTGAGGTAGACCGAAAGATCCCGGTAGAGGCTCGATGAAAACCGGCCCAAGTGGACTGATCCGAGGCCGCGAGCCAGACTTGCCTTCATCGATTTATGACCGATCCGAATTACGTCATTAAAGATATCTGTGGACACAGAGGAGAACATCTGCCCGTGTAAATATAATCTTAAGGCTAAAGAGACGTTTAGACGTATACTTCTGATGTGCTTATTTGCATCATTAAAAGCGTTGATTTTTGGCTTGTAGAGCTGCTGGTAGACACTTGCAAACTGTGACATGGTTCTTTGGAGAAGGTTTTCCTCCAGGTCCGGGGTGCAACATGTCAGGGATCGACGTGCCCGGCAGACCATCTTCCCGCTCGCTGTAGAGGGAGAGAGAGAAAGACAACTGAAGATGCTTCAATCTGAACCTGAAATCCTCAATTGTCTTATTTATGGTGTAGCTAATTCACTCGCATCAGAGTTGGAAAAAGGCAAATTTAATGGCAGTATTATCGGATAGACAATCAAACTTGCCTTGATGATGGTAATTACAGATTTTATTTCATATATATAACGTAAACAAAACAGTTAGTGAAGAAAGTCAATTTGTTAGGGCCTCCTGACAGTTTAGAAAATATAAAAACAAAGGTTACCCCCTTCTGTATACTCGTGGTTCGTGTACATATTGTCAAGGTTATGCGAAGTTGTCTACATGTTTCACTTTACGGGAATTTGGTCGAAATAGTTGATAATGATTGCATGTATATTTATTTAGGAATTATCTGTATGATTTGTATTTTACCTGTATAAAATGTTTTACAATTTTTTTGTTTACTTTTCAATAAAAAATAATCTTCTTACTTTCAATTATTGCTTTTCAAATTCTTCCAATATATATATATATGTATTTATATAATTAAGTTATAAATTCCAGAACACAGATTAATGTAAATACTACTATAATCATATTTGACACAATGAAAATGATAAAGTCGACGTATATGCACTTACTCCAATAAGTTAAGGAATTCTATAGAGATTGATAAAATAAAAGTGAGACATAAAATTTATCCCGATATATCAAAAACACAATAGTTAAAACACAAATTATTGATTAACTTCGTGCTCGGCTTTTTATTTGTACCAAATACAAACGTGTAACAGATTGATCAACCATTATTCAGAATGCATCACTCAAGTTCAGACGAACAAAAATAAAATCAATGAAGATGAAAGTTAATAATGTTGTACCCAATGCTTTACTTCACCTTACTTATATATCCGTGTTTAAATTTAATAAATGTGATACATGATAACCAAATAAAGAATAGGTACATATTTGTCAACAAATAAGGATATAAAAACTTTTTTAATTAACTTACATTTGTAAATTCAGAAATATTATTGCATAAAGCAAGTTAATGATATACAGGAAGGACGCAGAACATTTTCTTACAGTCTATCCAAAACTAAATATATAAAACGGTAAATTAAAATACTCCCCACAAGCTAGTTGAGCATTGAGGCATGAGTGACTAACTATAACTAAAACGATTCTTCAAGTTGATTAAGTCTCCTCCTTCATGAATCCCACTCAATGTCAATGATTTTTCCAATTAATTAAAGTGCATATTCACGCCTTTAACATTTATTTTTGTACCTTTGAGTAATTTTTGTGGTTTCTCAAGATATCCGTTTCAATCAATCGAATAAAAAAGAAGTATTTTATTGCGGTCAGTGATTTTACATCACTGGAGGACAACCTTCTCTCTTCAGTAACAATTCTAACCTAATTATTTCTAGCATTAGCAGAGGGATATTAATATTATACAGACATTCAATAATCGGGATAAAGTTTAGTGAAATTAATACTAAAAAGTTACTAACCCGGAATAGGTAGGCGTTCTGGTCGGTCCAAATGAATGCCCATTACTAAGGCTTCTTGAGCAATTTTACTACAGTCGGAACGTGTGAAGTACTGATTGCTAAAATTGCCATAAAGAGCATCACTTTGGAACGGTCTGTACGGGGTCTTTGGGGAGTACATCCAGGAGGATTTGA
>JAUZNC010021833.1:0-13794 GCA_034780395.1 Vannuccia rotundouncinata
CTGCCATCTGTTCCTTGATGTTGGGTCCCTCTAGGATCATACTAACTAGAGCAAACAGCAACGGTGGCACAGATTCTTATTGAAATCCATCCTGGAATCGTGTGAAAGGCTTGGCTTCTCCAAAGATGTGACGCCGAACAATCTGTTCAGCATGGGCAAGATGGACTTCATCACTATCTCTGTCCAGCTCGCAGACTTTGGCAAGAGCAACACCAACATTTTCTTCAAATGGCGTCAGGATGTGTCTCCCCTTGTTGCATGCCCGCATGTCAGGAAACTGAGCCAGCAGTCTCTGTTTTAGTCGTGTGGAGTGGACTCTCTTGTCCAGCTGGACTCCTATAGCTTTTCCATTCTGGATTGATATAACTGGACAAGGTCAGCCAAGCTGAATACTGGTGCCGTCTCATCTTGTCTCGTTTTTTCAATGTAGAGTTAATAGCTGCATTATACCCATCCCAGAGATAATAGCAAATGTTTTTTTTTACATTTTTAAAGTTTTTTTAGCAAATGTAGGCCAATAATTTACAATACCAAGTTTAAATTGGTACCATTGCATTCCTTGCCTTCAAAAACATACGTTTAGATACCAGAATCAAGTAAATAGCTACATTATGTACATAGATATAGTAGCAAACGTAGATTTTAAGCGGCGGCCATTTTAATGAGAGAATTTCAAGTGGCCCAATATCTTAAAATGTTCGTAATATATGAATGTACATTTGTGCCAAATTTGGTGCTTGTATCATAAAATGCACAATTCTTTTTAATATTTAGTCTAAGCCGCCCCACTAAATGGTTATAGATAATTTGGAAATTTATTTTTATCTTGAGTCTACATTTGTCGCAATCCGTAAAGAAATTTTGACACTTAAGGGGTGACGGATTTTTTCATGCTTAGCGCGGAACTCGCATTAACGTATAGGGTATAAAAAGTTGAATTACCATGCCTAATCCTTCATTAATCTTTATATCTCGCGCTAAGGGATCCAATCTTAGCGCGGGATCTTGATATGGAGATTTGGCTTTAGTTATAGCGCATTTCCAAAAAAGTCGCAATAAATAGAAATCAATAAAAACCTTTACGGCTATAGGATATGTGAATATGACGCGGAGAACGGAACTGGGCAATTTAGATCTGTCTCATGACGCGGACGAGAGAGCTAACCGACAATTAAGGAACTGGCATGACAATGGTGGACCAATGCATTATATTAAAAAGTAATTGGTGTTGCATCTGGACAGATTTCCTAGACCTGTGGAGTTCAATTGGGAGAGGGTGCCAGCACTGAAGAAACTATACTTACATCAAGGGTGCTCTTCGAAATTAATAATTCTAATTACTGCGTCAACAGTTTGTTTTAATCCAAAAAATTTATTTAATTTATATTTTTTCCCTTTGTATTTTATTTATACTGCATAAGAGTATCTTGAAAATCATAACAAATCTTATTAATAAAAAAAAAAGAGGAAAAGAATTAGTCCTATACAAATTTTTCGAAGTGAATTGTAAAATGTCAGACTTACAAAGTAGTATCATATTTAAATGTTATTTTCAACTATAAATTTAATAAACTATTTTATATCGTAACCATATTTATACAAACACGAATATTCGGTTGTAATAGGAAAGTCCCTATAACTGTTTATTTATTTTATCTTACAAGTTCTTAAAAATATCTATTATGCGACTGAACAATTAAACCGAATTTTTGGGTCTTATGTAATCTATGAATTTCGTAAAGTAAACTATGTATATTTTCTTAATAGTTTTTCATTCATCAAAAGTCTAATTAAAACTGCAAACAAAAATTCAGTTAACCACAAATATATATTTCTAAAATATCCGTCAAGTCACATTAATAAAATATTATTTTATTTCATATCAAAAACAAACTATTTGTGAATGTAGTATATTTCTGTATTCTGATATTGCGGTACATTATAACATAGCGTGCGTATCTGAACTGCAAACCGGAAATCTAGAGGCAATTTAAAGTACTTCACATTAATAATACAAAGCCAATAACAAAACAAAAATATCAGTATTTATGTTAAAGTGGTTGTAGATATAACTGGCCTATAGAATGAATATCATATCATTCTATTTGTTGGGCACTTGACTCTATAGAAAAAACAAAATCGGTAGAATGTATCCTGGAATGTAGACTGTCAATAAAAATGTATTTTTCTCAAGATCAATGGGGGTACAGTCAGCCAAACCAAAAGCTTGGATACAAAACAGTATTCCTAAAATAAGTTTGTAAAATATGAGCGAAGTGTACTAATAAAGGTATTTTGCCTACTGACAAATCAATCGAAAAATACATTATAGTTTAAGGCGCTCGGCTAATGAAACTAAAGAATACATTACCTATATTGAAAGAGAAGATCTGACATGCACCTCAAATTACGACAAAATGATATGTTTACAGAAATGAAGGTGCATAGAGAGAGGACGGGAAAGGAAAACAAATTACGGACGGACAAATGAACTACGAACTGTGCGCGATGTTGAGTCGTAGTGATTGTATTGTGATCCTTAAATTAATGATGTATATAGAACACACAAAACACAAAATTATGCCAGGAAAGACAGAAAAATGTTAAAATAAAGTTTTGTGGGCATCTCCCTCAAGTCGTTGGTTCAAATATAAAAGGTGTGTGATTCACAAAGAATTACTTGTAGAAAAAAAACGAACAAAGAATAAAGTATAGGTACAATAAAAATATTGTGAGGACGGATGTTGGTAACACAATGCCACAAACATATTTTTCAAATGACAACAAGGACAGAGAGTCATATCTGTAAAGACACATTTTAAAAGTTTAAAATAATTTTTAAATGGTAAAATTATAGCCTATACATTCAAAAAACCACAAAATAGGAAGCTGTACTTCTCTCGAAAACATAAAAGAAGAAACAACTATATTTTGCACAAAGGCACATACCAGACAATGCTATTTAAGTATGTAATGTAAGTATGCAATGTAAGGCCTTAATTAATAAATAACAAAATACAACAATTAAAAGCATTGATTTTAAATAAAGATATTCAAAACAATTAGATCTTTAACAGTGAACAGAGCAAACTATAGAGTATTGGTAGATTTAACACGTACAAAAATAATAGGTCAAAGTAACTGTGTTTGTGTAAACAACCAAAATTAGAAAGTTTTTAAAAGTCGAATAATAATAATATTATCTAGTGTAATAAAATTATAGAAAACATTGGATTAATAAATTGTTTTATCTATACTCCTCATAACAATATATATTATTAGAGAACATTTAGATGGTAAATTTTTTCGACTAATATGGTGCTAAATAGTACATTACTTTCGATTGGTCCCAGTACATCACATGCCCGAAATGTTACATTTTTAAAGCTGGATTGGTAATAATATTTGAATTCTACACAGTGATAAGTTAATGTAGTTGAGCCAAATAACAGTAATAGTTTGTGAAAGTGTGTTTCAACTTAGCTATTAAAGGCAGCAGTTTGTCAAAGAATATATGAAATAAATGAAACGAAATGAAAATAATCCTTGGAATATTTGAAGACATTCTATGTGTGAACTAGTAGTAGAGTAATAGTGCATTAAAAATTCTTTTGATGGTCGTAGATACATTAAACGAAACGAAACAATGGAATGCTATTAGATGTGTGGTGCAGAACAGGTTGCTTCGGTAAGTATATAACAATATTTAATCTTAATATATATAATATTGAGATGAATAATAAAGAGATCTATAAAGTCACATAACAGCTAGCTTGTGGCAAAATATGCAGCCCACTTTTTCAGTATATAAATACAATCAGAAGGCAAAATTCGTGAGTTAAGAATCATGGACGGAATTCACAAATTGTTTTGATAAGCCAACAACCGGTAGTAAACTATAGTAGGCGTTGAAGATGTTGAAAAAAATTACAGTTTGTTTGCTTTCAACTGAAATCTTGTAATTCAAATGCAAAGTATCTGCAGACTGGTTATATATAAAAATTTCACAAAACCAACATTAAAATTGTAATTGTCATTATTAATTCCGTTTAAAAGGGTTGGTTATCAACACACACACATCATCTTTATCACAGTCACTTCAAATCAAGTCGGAAGTTGAAAGAGGGAGAAATGAAACAAAAAATAGGACCAGATTGTATACAGAGGGTGGAGTAGGGTGACTCAGAGTGGCTCAAATTGTGACTGGTGTGACTCTAACCGAGCCAACAATTTCCCGGCGACAGGAAGAAAGTCGGCCTCCCAAATCTCCTGCATGAAACTGGAGGTGTCATTGTCGATATCACCCTGGGCACCGAAGGCAAGGGCCATTTCTGGATCTAAAATTGGGGAAAAGAGGGCTTAACAATCGATAGAAAATAGTATAAAAAAGGTTGGGAAGAGAACATAGAATATTTACAATAAAGCAACAACAAACCTGTAAAGTCTGAGAGCAAGTCAATAAGTTCTTGAGCGAGAACGGCATCCCCCAAGATTGTTTCAGTGGAGGTAATGTGCTCGGTATAGTTCCACAGAGTCTTGCAGACTAAACCCGCCAACTGCCAGTCCTTATCCCCAAAGTCATGCAGGACATCGACCAGTCTGGAGATGGGACACACATACATACAGCTAATTTGCTAAAACAATCAGATGGTATTATAAAAAAATCAATAATAGAGACTGACGCAAGTATGTGCATACGAATGAAAATATCGAATTCGCACATAGATTGGATGCAAACCATTCTTACTGTCTAATTATTGTTATTAATTAAATTTTAATAAATAATACTAAATTAAGAATATCTCGGTGTTTTGAATCACATATATTAAAGTAAAGCCGAAGATGCTTTAATTATTTAAATCCTGTGAAAAAAAGATTTAATCTCGAAATATAAGGTTTCTTTAATTTTAATTTTAGTTTCGTTTTCTTAAAATTTAATTAACTACAGCTCCGGCTTTCACTTTAATTCTACTATTCCGGTGCTGCGAGAGAGCCACTATTTCCTATTATAAACATCTATGTTTAACAACTTGTTTTTTTCTTCTTTATATTTTTAGATTATAGGTAATAATAGTTGAATTATATTTTTTGAATTTATTCATAAGAGAAACGAATATTCCTTATATCGACTACTTAAAATTGTGGTTATTACAACAGTTATGGCCTTTAACATTTCATATTTTGATTTATATCGAATGTCAATTACCCTAACTAGAATTGAGTAATTTTAGTGTCCGAAAATTTACAATAGAGTATTGAAACAATATTAATAATTTGCTTTTATTTTAGGAATGATCACCTTCGAGTGCTGTGCTGTGCGCATGCCGAAAGGTAAAATTTGAAAAAAGAAAATGCATAACTAAAATTATTGTGGTTATACCATTTGAAATTGTTCCTTTAGCTAATATAATACAACGATTGTTTTCTTAGAAATTTATAAATTATACAATATAATAAACAATAAAAAATGGCATGTAGAAAACATTAATTGTGTTACCTTCTATAATATTCTTCTAATTTCCAATAAATTATGACGTATTCTTTGCAAGGTAATTTAATTTATAATCATGCCTAATATTCTCGACTGACATTTTGGAACGTGAAAACACTGTTAGCATTCCAAGTTGAAAAATGTTCAATATAGGCAAACTGTTGACTGATAATATATAAATATATTCCAAAGTTAACACGAGCTAAATCTTATGGTAATTAAAATAATGATAATATACTACTGTTATAAACATACTTTTTGACTCCATTGTCACTGCTGAGGAGGGGCCTTTTGTCCGCATCGGCCATCAAATTGAGCAGTACTCCAACGGTACAATAGACCGTCTCCTGCTTCCCAGAGTCCAACAGCATGAGTAGAATACGGTCCACCTGCCGGCTACACAAGAAGTCGCGTATTGGCTGCTCCCGGGAGAGGTTGCCAAACACACCTATGGCTCCTTTGAGGGCGTTCAGGTTGTCCTCTTGCATCACCACCGAGATAAGCGCTTAAGAAGAGGGAGAGAGATTCTCATTCTCAGCTGCATTGTGAGTCAATTATGTTATGTATATTAGAGGTTATCTATTTACTTCGTTAAACAGCTAAGATAGTCACTGAAAATTATTGTTCTAACATTACAAAAACTATTAAAACTAGAATTGTATGACATACAATTGTAGTACACTCTTCATTCCTTATTGAATTCTTTACGACAAGAGTTCAAATAAAACATGAATTTGAAATAGCCTCCTCACCGCACAATCAACCTAAGCAAGTATCACCATTTAATGTGGACACATTGTATTTCAAAACTACAAGAAAAGCAGGAGAGTAAACTTCCTATTGACGCACTTTATTGTTTCCCTTTCTCTCTCTGCGTCCCAGATAACCCTTCCCTCCAGATTCTATCCCGGCTCCTGCTAGTAGAAATTAGGTGGGCAATCGATACCAGAATGGAAGAACCAGCTAGCTTCCTAACTGTGTGTGGGAGACGGTCTATACACAACAAACCAACCTTATTGCACCAGTTCAGGTGAACTCTAGTTTCGCAATTTATATCTCGTAAGATGAACCGGTTGTAATTAGTTACAAAAAATAGTTCACTGTGTGATTAATATTGTGACGTGTCTACTTTTATGCTGGGTACAAAATTAAAAAAACTGAATATAACAGGGTGGCCGCGTTTGGTACTCCAAAAAATCACGTATATCGTTTGAAATTCGTATCTCAAAATCGCGGTTTATATAAGGTAATCACGAAGAAACTCTTTTCAGAGGTTTCTGTAAGATACTATTTAATACCGTAATGGCGTAACAATTTTTTTAATAATGAAAATGAAAAGGACGCTTATAGGAAATTTACAGGAAATTAAAAGAAATTTGTGTTTGATATTTACAAAATCAAGAATTGAACAAACTGATCTTAGACCACCACTTAAACCTTTAAATCAAAATAAATAAAATATATTTTAAATACTTAATTATATTAACGCTAATAGGCATAATAACATATTTACAGCTAAGCTGAAAATCTGTCAAAATGTGGACAGTTAAAAAATTAATAACTAAACACACCTTCAGCAACTTTGAGCTGCTTAGTCGCCATTTCAGGCCCTGAATCTGCCGCCATGAAATAGGTGAGATTGTTGACTGCTGAGATGCTGTTGATGACGAGTTCTTCACTCTGTGAGGCTTTTCGGGTGCCTGAAAGAAACAAACATTAACAGTGACTGGGTGTAAAGATATTCACTAAACAAATTTAGAGTCAAATCAACTCACCGATGATGTTGAGGAGGAAGGAAAGACAGGACCGACTTGAAGCAGCAATCCTGCCAACTAGCTCCGATATACAAGAATTAGCCAAGAGCCTAACAATCTTAATAAGCACATCCTCCTGACGATCAACTCGATCACTGGGGGAGACCGGTGGCGGCGGTAATTGTCGTTCCTTACCGGCAGAGCCACCCGAACCGGTGGAGGTGGACAAATTGAGATAGTGATCAAAAACCTTGAGGAACTGGTTCAAAGTGCTCTTATCGGGGAAGAGTGACTGTCGGGAGTCTTCACAGCGTGCTGTCAGGTTACCCAGTACGAAACAAAGTCGAACCACTAGGTCCTGAAATAAAACAAGATGGAAATGGTCCTTATTAAGAATCTGTAATCGGGTCAACAGAAACAAAATTAATGAATAAATTTTAAATTAACATAACTTATTGTATACCTCTCTTGTATAGAACTTGAAGATAAGGTTCCTACAAACATAGCAGAACTGAACACAGCCGGACAATTGCTGGCAGCAGTCGGCATGTGAAGTCACCTTACTCAACAGCCGAGAGGCATTAAGAGCCAGATCGTAGTCGCCCGGATACTGGTCCAACACTGTCACTAGAGAGACTAGACAGTTGGATCGTATTATGGACTCACGCGTACCTTCCACCCCGGCCAGATTCCGCAGAGCACCAGAAATCTGAACAGCACACAGTAACGGTGCTTAGACTATTTCTATCATCATTATTATAATAATGTTATGAACACTATCTTTGGTGGATGTTATATATTCAGAATAATTCAATACATTATGATCTGTGAAAAAATAATTATTTTATATATATTTATTCACAAAAAAATTTATACAAAGTATACTTAGACGATAAATTGAAATAAGTTAAAATTATCCATATATAACCTTGATTAAATCCTTCAAAAAAACTGGTAAATATAGAAATAGTATAATTATAACAACCACTAGTCTAGTAATATGTAAAACCTTTGCTAAATTAAACGGGTCATTATAATAAATTACCTATTGTAAACTACGATACGTTAAGACTTGTGTAGCAACTGAACTGGTTGTAATCTAGTGAATAATTGTCTACGTTCTTCTAAACATTATCGTATAAATAGAGAAACAATAGAGAATAGTGGTTATAATTATATGATGATCACTAATAGCTGTTATAGACGTAAAACAGTTTCATAATTTGCGATTATTGCCTATTTATAATTCTTGCAATATCTAATAGCATAATGCAAGCTATATGGAGTTTCCGACACAATTAAAGATCATATTATTGGATAGACAGAAGGACCAAAATATATGTTATTGATCTTAAACAATTATTTGTATTAGAAAACTATGTTCAACACATGAAATTAAGAGTAGAAAATTACCGAAATAAAGCAGTGTACAGTGAATACCAGTTATTTGTTACTTACCTGTACAAGAATATGCGCTAACTGTTCATTAATCTTGCCCCCATCAAGGTTATGGCTGACAATGGCCGACTGTAGTGAGGCCAACGCTTGTACACAACCACACTGAGCCATTTCCTCTACCAGTGTCGAGTTGACCGTTAGAATCTTTACTGCCCCGGTAAGATAAACCAAGGCCTCATAGGACTGGCCGACATCGGCTGATTCCATTGTACTCACCAATAGCTCTGTTTAAGAGGAGGTTTAGACAGTCATTATTTATGTACTGAAGCACCAAAAACTGACATACAAAAGGGACATAACATACATTCCGAATTGCAAAGCATACTTGGGAAAAGTAGTTAAAAAGGTATTGAAAAGTAATTTTAAAAGAAAACAAATTAATTAATATTGACGCGTCCTTTTATTTTAAACAGGTTTTATAAAAGGTACATATTTGTATTACAGTAAAATATTCCTTTCACCTGATATGTTATTACAAGATTGTAACATTATTAATAGTAGTATATCAACAAAAATTTGATAAAATTTGATATACTAATTACTGTTTTCATCAAGCACAGATAATATAATAAATCAGTGTGTATCAAAATATAAATAAAAACGAGAAATTTATAAATATAATATGGGATTAATTTATTACCTCTACAAAAACGATTGAAACATTGTTCTCTTCTGGATAAGTCAATATTTTCCTAACTTGGCCTATACAACGTCGACATACTTTTAATAAAATTTTATCATTATACACAATAAAGTTGGTATTGATTTCTATATGCCATAAAACTAACAATAATAATACTATACGACTCCAAATTTTTCAATGGGGGTTCTTTAACAGCCACGTGTAGGAGCATTTCCTGTGACCTTAGCTCTTACCGTTGATACTACAAACCTTTATTATTCAAAAACTATTCTAAATTTATGTTTATAATGCTGCATAAATCACAGTAGCCGTATATAATATATAAGTATGCTGAATTTAAGTTGGTAGACAAATAGAAAGTATGTGCATATGATATTACTAATCACTTTACATACCCCACCTGACCATATTACAATAAAACGTGGTCGACCAGGTCTGTGGTATTCTTATATTATATTAACAATGTGTAAAATAAGAAGCATGAACTCTTTCTCTATATTATAAGATACCAATTAGTCATCTAAGGTCATTGATCTTTAATACTGATAGACAGAAGCATCGACAATATATTATATGTATGTATTGTATGTGCAGCTGCACTGATTGTTATATGGCACAGAGGACCGTTAGATTTAAGCTTTTTAACCTGTTAACACTTTACTCCAGCAAAACAGACAGAGTGTAAACTAACTATTGTAATTATCAGGTAGCTAACATAGCCACAGCCTTATTTAGAGCATACTTGCCTATAACTATATAATCGATAATGAACAAAAAACTAATAATACTAGCTACTCAGCTGAATGCATCTTGTACAATGAATTGTAAAAAACATCGAAACAGGATAGATAGTAAAAATGATAAATTAAAATAGAATTCCATTTTACTTGACATTTGATGATCCACAAACAATTGGTCATTAGATTTGTCTTTCACCACTTTGTACAATAATTTACATATACTGTTGAGATTGTTTCCGCTGACTTTCAACTGAAATGAGTAAATAAAAACATCCATTTTAACTTGCTAAAATCAATCAAGATAATATTGAACTGGGTCTAGACACTAAATAATTCTTTAACATCTAGACTGTGTTTAAAATTATTTTGATTCGAAAGGATTAAAACAATTTACACTGATTAAAAAAATGTTACATTCTAAACAATACATTGTAACCAAAAAATAACAAAAATGACTGTTTTACAGACATACAATTTAAACAGAAATGAATACATTTCAAAGTAATGAATTATTAAATTTTACTATCCACTTAAGGCATTCGCTCAGTTTTGTAAAATAATAATATATAGTTTTTAAATTTCCTACGTCTCTAAGTTTAACTTACTGCCAAAATGATTCTCGCAATCGAGATGTGGAGACGCGGCTCGGTTTTGTCCAATAGACGGAACACCGTTTTGAGGATGTGAGCCCTCTGTCGACACCGTTTGCCCAGTAAATCTCCCTCATCCAGCTGCTTGTAGAGGAGGTCTGAGAGTTCCAGGAGGTTTGTCAGATCACTAGTCGGGGCTCCGAGAAGGTCTACTATGGGAGCCACATGACTATCATAGAAGGCAGAGTCCTCCTCGCTTTCTTCGGTTAGCTATCGGAACAATATAGCAAGTTGCTAAGTTTACAATATTAATGTTATCAATGTTCTAAAAAATGTTAAACAAACTCTTAAAATTCAAATACTATTATCTTAAGACTAAAGGAAATTAACCTGATTTTTCTTGCCAGCACTGCCACCTCTCGAGGAGGATCCACTATGAGTTCTGGTCGTGGTTATATTTGGTCCGAGAGGAACAATGGCAGTCGTTAATGTGAGACCACTTGTGCCGGCCGAGGAGCCACGACTTGACCCTCCAGAGTGGCCCCTATGTTCCGACATGTATCCACTGTCTGGTTTACTCACATCAAACCTGTAGATGTAAAATGAATAAAGAAAGAATAATTAATGAATAATTAATAAAATCAATAAATGATTGATTGAATGATAGATATTTTCTAATAAAATGTTAATAAAATTCAGTAAAATGCACGGTATTCATTTAAAGGTATTGTATGTTTCAAGTTTTCTACTCTAGTATTCATAATTTCAACTTTGTTTATTTTTATTTACATATTGACAAATATAAACTAAGTCAAAACTATAAAATAAGAGACTTATACCCTATATTATGTATAGTTACTCTTTTATTATAAACAAAATAGAATTAAAAGAAGGATGTATAATACACATATTATATATTCCGCACAATAAAATTTGATAGACACAAAAGAAATATTATTACAAATAAAATAAGATTATGATTTGAAATTAGAAAATAGATGTTAATTTTTGTTATTATATACTAAGAGCTTTCATCTATATGATAGACAATTAAATATCATTCCTATTAAACTATGCAAACTCAATATAATATCTTTAAATGTAAAGGAACTTACACAAAATACTTAAAGCATATAAAAAATGCAGTAAATATGCATATAGAATAGTTCATAATCATTCATAAATATTTGACGACACATTTCTGAAAAATGCTCATGTCTGAATATAGAATATGAAACCGCTAGTTCACACTTACACTTTTCTAGTCGGAGAAGTTGGTGGTTTCTGTGGTTCGGATGGAACAAACGATATGATCGAATTACGATGAGTATTTGTGGGTGGGGAAGAAGATTCTGCAGACGGGGATCGTTCGTCATCAGTTGGCACCACTGCGAAATAGATAACAATGTTTATATTCTTAAATGATTCCAACAAGATTACAGTATTATTTAATAGAACATAATTATAAAGTTGGAGCTGTTAGAAAGTCATTCACTCACAATTGTTGAGGGATTCACTTCTCTTTGTTGTATGTGAAGGATCAGAACTGGAAGAGACACAATTCTGGCCCACTGTTGAGGCTCGAGTAATTGTGACTGGTTTTCGACGTCCACTAGAAGATCTGTCAGCAGAGGGTGGTTTAGGTGGTAACACCGAGTCCCCCTCAGCTCGAGATGTTTTCTGCAAACATAATAAAGCGACTTTCAATAGAAATAATGATATTAATAACATTATTCGAAGAACTGTTTTTTTTTAATTGAAACCGATATAAATGCGAGATTTGTAATAACCAAAAAAATAATAGTTAGATGATGGTATAATATGGATATAATAAGAAATTTTAAAAAAAGGAACTACTAAGAAGTTGATAATAAACCTTGAGACCTCAACGTACATGTTCCAATGGTGTTAAACGCGCACCAGATGGCGGTCTGCTATCATCAAAGTGTCTAGATCCCAAGCTAAAGGCACTGGGTGGTCGGGTCTCAGCTGGCCGTGTTGTTGTCTGACCAAACAGGGAGCGTGAATCATCCCTGGGTGTAAAAGGACGTCGGGTGTTTACAGTCTGCAGCCAACTTCTTGTCTCATTCATGATTTGAACAGGAGTTTCTTTGTTTTCGGGTGCCACATAAAAAGGTCGGTCACCAACCTTAACCTTGGAGCTACCATTTCCCGAACCATGACTCGTCTTACGCTTTGAAACTGGCGATGTCATTTTCGACTAAATAGTTTGGAAAAAACTGCTTCTATATTTTTCAACTACCTTAATTAAAAATAAGCAAATAAATTAAAAGTGACGATAACTGTATACAGAAAGAAAAAGCATTAAGACAGCTCAATAGTTTCTGAAATATATTCTACAAAAAATATTGATTTTAAATACAAAATTTTTCATTATAATAAGTCAGTCATGTTATATTTATTTATTGAATGTTATGCAATGAAAAGGGAAATATGTTTATATTAAATACATTTATTGGAAAATACATTAATTAATTTTAAAAGGTTAACTGCAAGTAAAAATAATTCTAGTTAATGTTAAATACTCTTGGAATGAAGGTATTTAAACATTTGAAATATAATATAGGTAATGTAACTAAAACAACTCGATGTATTATCAATAAGACGAAACTTAATTATTAATAGAATAAAATGACATTACTGTAAATAAAAAAAATTATCTTTTTTTATTATGTAATAAAAAATATGTTTACACTACAGTTGAGTATTGTAAATTAATCTCTAAACATTGAAACTATATTATTTAACTAAATATAAAATTTAATAGAAATAAAAACATTATAAACAGTGATTCTAATCAAGAGTAGAAAATCTGAATATTTTTAAAATTTGAAATTAGATGAAATAAAATATAAATAAGGCATTTGTTTGTTATTTTTCCAGAATTAAATGATAAACCTAGCTCAAAATTGACCACTTGATAATGGTAAAAGTATAACTATTAAGAATACATATTGGTTAGTTTTATGAGATACATTTAGGAGGATTAAAAGACTACTGTTGAAGACTACAAACAGACAACAAACAGACTACAAACAGACAAGTAGACAATATAATTGAGACTGTATTCTTGACAGAAACTATCTTACAAATATAA
>JAUZNC010021844.1:9651-24373 GCA_034780395.1 Vannuccia rotundouncinata
TTGATATGTAGGTCACAGTAGTATACAAAGTTGATATGTAGGTCACAGTAGTATACAAAGTTGATATGTAGGTCACAGTAGTATACAAAGTTGATATGTAGGTCACAAACCTGTCCATCCAATCTTGCAGGCATGGTGCACTGCAATGTTTACGCTAACTGTGGAGATTCGAGGTTTCTGCATCCAGCAATCTTCGGCCTCAACCCTTAGAACGAAGTTTGCGTGTTCTGAGGCGTGCAGGCGAGCTTTGATTTTGATCATTCCTGCAAAATGAAGGATATACGGATACAATAGTAAGCGAAATTCACAACGTTTATAAATAAGAACAAATTCTTGTCAAAGCATCCCTCTTTCCATTCCAAGTTAATAATCCTATTTCCCCTAATGAGAGAGATTGAGAAGAAGCACTATCAATCATAATTAAGTATCTAATCTTGAGGTCATGCCCCTAACTTCAGGCTCTACTCAGGAGCGGAGTGGAGGAGAAGAGGCGACACACGCAGGTATAACTAAAGGGACGGTGAATACAATCCTTACCTACATCTCCACAAAACTCTTCCTTAATTCATGCGAGGCAGTGAGGGGTAGTTACTGTAGTATAGAGTGATAGCGCTGTTCTACAGACGAATATGATCAGGTATTCGATTTGAATTAGAACCTTGTCATCCTTTTATTATGTTTTCCGGTCAATAACAAGGTTACATCCACTCCTCTTATATTTATTTCCATGTGAGGCAGAATTAGTAAAGAAACTGAGAATCCTTATTAAACAAGGAAAATATCGATAGATAAAGAAATTTTATAACATAGAAATATTCAATTATAATTGCACAAGAAAATTAAGAAGACATGAATAATGAATAGAACACATTTTAGCCTCTGCAGTTGCCATAGGAACCGTCAACATTAGTATCAACCGTCGACCTGACCAATAGGGAGAAGGTAAGAGAGAAGCTTTGGCATCAACGAGTGCCAAATTTCTTACCCCGTTTTTTATACTTGAGAAAACAAAAGCTTCTCGTATAGATATGAAAAACGATACTGCATACATCGTGTTTAGATAAGAAATGGATACCAGCCAGCCCAACCCCAATAAGTAGTTCTAAAACAGGTCGATAATCCTTCTTGTGAGTCAGAGGTCTGTAATTGAGTGACGTAATGACCCTTATCTGACCAACTTGGAGGAGGCGGCAAGGGATAATTGATATTACGACATCTGTCGGGCAGTCGGGTTCCTACAAAATGACTCATTTCAAATACCTTTCTCATTTTTATAAATAATATTTATTAATTCAAATACTCAAAATAAAACTAAAAGAGAAATTAAAACTAGTTTTGGCCTTTATATTATTTCTGACGGATTTAAAATTAAAGTCTCCAATTTCAATGTGTTTCTTATCTATCTAAAGCAAAAATTAATCCTTTCCCGAAAACAAACAAAACAGATAGTCAACTCGAAAAATTCCGCTAGGAACGGCTCAAACTCAATTGAAAAACTTTTAACTAACGCGCGTGCGTTCAATGAACAACCGATGAGACCAATAATTCAATTAATTCCGGGGAGGGGAGGGGGTGGCTACTCTATCGATTTCATCAAAAAGAAATTAAAAGCATCCAAGTAAACTCCCCATAAAGAATAATCTCGTTGAAATAAAGCGCCAGTTTATCGGACAATAAGTCGCATAATACACCCCGATCAGGCAGGACGGGAAACAGCAGTTCCTTTCTGCATTCAAGATGTGGAGGGGGGGGGGTGGGGGGGCGGGGGGCACTTGAAACGGTGGTATGTGAACGGTTAGCGGAGAAAGCTTTCTCCAGGTTTGTCTCGCGTCTTCTTGGATAAATATAAATCCTTAAGAGGCAGCATCGCGGTGTAACTTTGCGGCTTTTAATGGTGATAATGTGGGGAGGCTTAGTGTATTTGTGGTGCTGACGGCTGTAGTAAATAGTTGTTAGTGCTGTCGGAAGAAAGAGATGCACTTAGATTAGACAGTTGGGAGATGACGAGGACGAGGCAGCAACAAGAGTTTCAAGGTGAAGCCAGTTGGCAGTTAATTATCATTAATGTCGGTTGGGGCAGCCTAGAATATCATTTATTGGCGAACAATTGGAGGCTGAGCTTCAAGAAGGAAGGGCCCATGTTTGCGTGATGCAGAGGTGGGTATTGATTGCATATGTGAGTGTTGAGAGGGGGGCAGTGGGGCTGTCAGTCAAACAGTCTCGCCAATGAAGCCAGAAATCTTTCTTTCTTTCTTTTAAATCGAAGAAGTCGAGGATCGAAGATAGACAAGCTGCAACATGAAAATTGAATCAAGGAAGCGTTCTTCGTGCCAACCGCGAAATACACCCTCAATTTCAGACTAAATTAGGGCGAATCAATGCCGCATCTGTGCTTCACAGCTCCTTCATTTAGAACGTTCTTTATTGACCAGAAGAATGGATCCTACCCAGCCTAATGCCCAATTCTCTTTGATGATGAAGAAGGGGCCGAAGGATCAGAGGACCTCCTCACATACTACCAAACAGCATTAAACTTACTAACTCCAAAATTAATCCTCGAAGTAGATTTTTAATTGCATACAAATAAATAAAGAGTCTACGAGTGATAAAAAGCGAATCCTGCGCGCCTGCAGCATCCATTTCCGGAGCTAGAGGAACTCCTTTGTTCCACAACGACGGCACTACACTGCTGCACAGCTTAAACTAAACACAAGTATGTTCAAGATTATTCACAGGGAAGGAGAGAGAGACTTTGGGAAGCTTTACGATGGCCATCGACCACAAGTTGCTGTGGCAACCGCTTCTGCCTGCGTGAAAATATGTTTTTTAGGACAACAAAGAGAGACAATCGATCTTCGAATCATGACAAGATTCCTCACAAATGTTTTGAACACTCACCATGCCCGTCGATATCGAAAGGGGAGTCGAGCGGGGCGGAGATTCTGTAGTTGCAAATGGAGTTGCCGGTGGTTTTGCCTCGTTCATAGGCGGTCACCTGGATTACGTTGCTGCCGACCGGACTGTTGTCATAGACGACGGTGTTGTAGACTGGTTGCGACCATAGGGGGTGTTCTGCCCGTACCACCTGTGGGGGTTTATACAGAGGGTTTATACAGAGGGTTTATACAGAGGGTTTATACAGAGTGTTTATACAGAGAGTTCATAGAGAGGGTTTATACAGAGGGTTTATAGAGAGTGTTTATACAGAGGGTTTATAGAGAGTGTTTATACATAGGGTTTATACAAAGGGTTTATGCAAAGTAAAATATTAACACTCTGAGGAAAATTAACCAATAATTATTATAAAAGTAAAATTAAAACAGGGTTGCCACGTTTTTTCAAAGATCCAATTCCCTGACTTATCTGGTTTTACCACAAGTAAATAGTTTGAAAATGTCTACATTTGGATGTCGCCATAATCAGAATCAATATTAAATAAAAGTAAATAAACACTGTAAAGCTACTAAATGCGACGTTCTAATATAATAAAGAATATAAATGTAGCTTACCTACTAAAAACCAATGTGCTGTCACTGATTTTAAGGTAAAAAATACCTCATCTTTTAATACATAAGTTTTTAAAACTGCGTATGACATAAATGTATGAATAAATTAGAATTAGACAATTTTTAGATTATTTTTTACCTAGAATTACCTAATATATAACATTTTAAATACCCTGACTCCATGAAATTTTCCAGAAATATTTATAAATTCCCAGATACGTGACAACCTTGTTAAAAGTTGAACAGAAAGATACAAATATTGAAACGTTTCCGTCAGAGATCAAATTTAAAGAAAATTAACAGGATAATTTATTTATACAGGGATAGTATTCATTAACTTTTGTTTTTTTATAAATTGTACAATCAAGGTCGTAAATGTCAACAAACTGTAAAACTTTTGATAATTTAATCTCAAACTTTAACAAATAATACATATTTGTCCGGCTAAAAGTTGGTATTTATTTGAAAAGTCAATCGTTTTGACTGTGACATATTAATCAGTATTTAAGCAGGAGCTGTTTGATACCACACCTGCGCATGTTTACATTCTCCTTCAATATTTTAGCACAAGAATCGTGTCTGTTTTTGCAACAAGTTACAAGCAATCGCTGCAGGTGTCGATGCTAGATGTTTGAGCACATAAAGATGACCAAAACTCACTTCCAAGGAGACGTCAACCTTCGTGGAGTGGACCGGCACTGTGGAACAATCCAGGGCCTCAACAGTGAACTCGTATCGGTCGATGCTGTCGGCATAGATTTGGCTTCCAGGCAGAGTTAAGAGACGTCCTTTGCCCAATGTTGGGTCGGTTACCTCAGCAAGGAAGGGGAGTGGTGATTCTGGGGTTGTGGTGGGCAGAGGATGAAGCTGGAAGCTGCAGATGGAGCTTCCTGTAATGAAACAATGTTTAAAGTGACAATGATGTGTCCCCATGTTTAGGTAGGCAGGTATAGGTGTAGAGAAGGGCGTTTTACTTGACAAGAAATTGACACGATTGACAATAAGCATGAATACACGGAAAGAGAGAGACGAATACTTCCCTTGGGGATAAATACGGTCGCATTATATTGAAGTGAGGGGAAGAATAAATCAATAATTCATTTCATCGATAAATAATTTCGTCAATTAGGAGAATACAAAAAGTAGGAATTATCCGGGGTTTTCTGATTTCTTTGAGAGGATATTCACCAGAATGAGTCATCCTAGAAATCGGTCACCAATAATTATTATCAACTACTGAAAACAGGTCTAGACGAAACGGGATAAACATTAAAGTTTGCTGCTAGCGTTGTTGAAGGTTACCTTGAGAAGGTTCTGCCCAGAGCTCTGGTTTCAGCTCGACGTCTTTGGTGTCTTCATGGACGAATCCGTGAAATTTACCATGGTAGTTCTCGATTAGCTTCCAATTGAAGGATGTGCTTTCAATGAGCTCGGCTGACAAAACTGAAATTAACGAAATTACAAGAACATGAAACTACTTTTGAAAGCAGGATAATAGAAAAACGTTTTAAATATGATGAAATATAAGCAACTTAATGTGTATACAGTAGAATTCGCCAATATCGACACTCTAAGGGACATATATAAAAGAGTTATTCCAGATGCAGGTGGCTATTCCCCATTATAATGTATTTTTGACTTTGGTTAACCTTGGTCTAATACAAATTAATATTGCCTATTTATCAGTTTATCGGAAAATGTATGCATTCAGTCTTTGTATGGGCTATTGGAGTTATTTACGTAGATATTATAATATTGTAAGTCTGTCTTGTCTGTAGATATAGAAATAACCTCATAAATATTGTCCACATCTATCATGCGATGTCTTTGATATTATGTATCAAAGAATATATTATGGATGTATAGAATCTTATGCAAAGATGTCTATGAGTGTAAATTGTTACATCATAGTCTTGCAAACAACAGTTAGTAGGTAAATTATGTACTCAATGATGTGACCAAAATCTAACCATAGTATAGACAAAGAAAATGTATGAATCAAACTTATTAATTTAATCTTTAATAAATAAATAGATATTTCTTTTATCCATTATAAAGTTATATATATATCAGACTGCAGTGGGGAGAGGGCTGATTAAAACATGGACCTAAATTTCCGATATTATAGTTATAGGCTATATTGCAATTAAATTACTAGCCTTTGAATGTAAATGTTAATTTTACAAGCCAAAAACTCTGCATTATATAGTGTGGGACTGCGCACTTTCACTGTAAATCAATTGTCTATATTGTCTATAAAGCTTTTTATTATATAGGTTAAATATATTATTCTTTACAAGGTACAAGTAATTCTTTTTACTAAATCATATTGTAAATTTAAAACATGGGACAATTATATATGCTTGCATTTGTAATACAGTAAATACAATGATTGAGAAAAGAAACACATAAACACCTGATTTTTCAGAACATTACAACTACATAATATATAGCTAAATGCTAAAAGTCATTATGACTGATGAATTCTTGTGCTATGGTAGTGGTGTTTACAGAACGGTCCTTATAAAATGATAAAAGTGAGAGGGAATTGAAACGTTCCTAAGACATCTGGAAACAAAAATGAGTTTTGACAAGTCTTGCTAAAGAAAACGACCTCTTAGCAGAGATGAGGTCGATGGGTTTACCAGCACTAGTTGACAAAACATAATAACCTCAGAGAGCATATTCATCTCAGCTGGCTGAAGCTTTTTCTATCGGTCAATGATTTGAATCGCATTGAAATCATGCAGAAGTATATGTAGAAGTGGCAACTGTGTTTGAAGCAGTCCTATATTCAGATCGTCTGAATAGTTGGCCTTGAAAAATTCCAATTTGTTGGTTCTATTTTCATCCTTGAGAGTCAGAAGCAATAGGCCTGCATGCTTGGCTGATTAAAGTAAGATTCAATTAAGCATATGAGAGTATTGAGGATGTGTTCATGTACCTACCCACTAAACCATAGATATTTGTTTATTACACACACTTTAATATAGATGGCTTAATATATGTATATTGTTTTAAATAATAATTTCTATACAACTAGCAGTTACAAAGACTTAATAGCTAGGTATGTACATAATTAAAATTAGATGAAACAGACTGGACAAAGTAATAATGGTATTGGCTGTAAATAGTTTTCTTCCATAACATAAGGGTAATTATGGGACACAGTGTCTTGATTGCAAATCTAATTATTATCCCAATGGAGTAGCCTGGATATTTTTTGATGGGTGCATTCAAATTATTATTGGGTCAATCAGTCAATATAATTTGATGGGTGCATAATTTGAATGATAGCATTCGAAAAATAGCATTACAAAAAATGTCTGCAAAAAAGCAGACCCTTTCTTAAAAAGTGGGGGCCCCCTTTAGCCCTTGCTCCACGGTCCCTGTATCATGCATGGGATTGTCCTGAAATTACAGAAGACCAAATCCCCTAGGTGCTATGGATATGCAGTCAGAATAGCCTCTAATTGTTCAGCTTTTTACATCAAGAATGCATTTAAAAATAACCAATTGGTTTACAAATACATTTTACATAATAGTTTTATGAAGTTGTTAATTAATAGATGTAATTGCTGAATATTTTGAAACGCATGTAACAAATATTAAGATACCTACGTAAGAAACAACCCTGTGAAAAACTGCAAATAATTTTTTATTGAAACTCTCAATTATTTTCATTTTAAATATGTAAAATTAAAATATAGAAAGTGAGAATATAAATGAGGTAGGCCCCTATATGCGGACCCTTTGAGTATCATATTTTATAGCATTTTTGGACAAATTAAATAAATCTGAAAAGCCTCACCATGCCTTATATATATAATAATATTTTTGCAGGGACTAAATAAAAGTGATATTATAGTAAAATAGTCTCTATAGACAAAGTTTTTATCTTGACAATTTCAAATGTGATGCTAATTTCTAAAAAAATTATTTATATGGGATCCAAAATAAAATGTGCATAAAACATGACTTATTATAAAATAGAATTTTTGTTAATATGTTTAAGTTATTTTCAAATTTGTAAAATTAATTAAAAAAATAAATGTTTTGAAATATATGTAAATTTAATATAATGTACCAATAATATGAAAACCCTTCTAGTTATATAAAGCATGAGTAAATTAAACATTTTTGAAAATTTAAATAATCTAATATTAACATTAGTTCTTGAACAATTTTATAGATTTCAAACTATTCTTGGACAGTTTTTAATTAAAAATAAGATGCAAGTAAGCTGCAACCCTTTCTGCAACGTTAGTTATTCCTACAACTTTTTAATGTTGTGATTCAAATTTATTTTGAAAACAATAAAAAAATAGGAAGTTTAACTTGTAAATTTCTATAAAATTTCCCAATAAACCAAAATTACTAGAATTATATTCATTATAAAAAGAATTATTTGCATCTTTACATTATTTTATTTTTATTATTAATAATATTGGATGTAATATATATATATAAATATAGTGTAATGTAATCTTACTTATATTAAGTTATGGAATTGTATGTATGCATGTTTTTAATTTTAGTAAAGTGAATAAAAAAAGAACCTGAAATAGTATGGCATATATAGAATTGAATTTCTATATAGTATATGAGGATTACATTATACATTAGATTATTTTAAAATATATGCAATATAATCTAAACATAATCTATAAGGTTTCTAAAATGTATATATATGGATTTATTAATTTGTTTAAATTGATATAAGTGGAATATCCTTTTTTTAATTTGATTATTATGTTTTACAAAAAAATTATTATAAATAATTTAAATTATTTTTTTGAAATATGTGAATTAAAAATAAGTTATAAAGGAATTTAATTATTTTAAATGGAAAGTATAATAATCTATGATATGCATTTTTTATTGGTTAAAAGTAAATTATTTTATTTAAATTGCTTTATTATTAAAAAAATAATAATTTAAGGCATGTCAACACAAGGTGTTGGGTGGGCTCAATTTGCCAAGGGCACTTTAAGGATTTCTAAAAGGCTGTTTATTATGTTATGGAAATAAATACTTTTAGATATAGTGATACTCTACCTAATTTATAAAAGGGCAGAACTAAATAGGTATATATTTTAATATTGGAGGTCTGCAAAATATTTCAGTCCTACTGTAAAAGGGCAAGGGATGGGTGGAGGGTGGCTATAGCCTGCATAAGTAGATATATATTTGGTAGAATTTATTTTCATAAAATAGCAAAAATTATGCTTATAGAATATTATTGAATCATTTAACTTTATGAATGATTCAGTTTTCAGAACAATTTTAATAAGTTTATTTAAATGATATTTAAATATATAAGGAAATAATATTATAATCATAAAATTAAAATTTTTTAAATCATTCTGTGATGAAATACAAATATTAAAACATTATAAAGTTATTTATAAATTAAATATTGTAATTTATCAGGTAATGTGTAATATTTGTGTTGGGTGTATTTTACCAATATGTGCTTATTACTACAATACACTGTACAAATTACCAATTTTTATATTATTTTTGTGAATTTAAAATGTTTTATGTTGAAATAAAAAATAAGATTTTTATTATGAATAATAACTAATATAAATATTTTTTTATTGCGTTTATTGTATTTGATTTATAAAATAATTTACATATTAAGGTTGTGAATTTAACTGCTTTAAATTAAATATAAAAAATTAATTCTATTAAAAATAATAAAAGTGTTTGTATATAATTTAGATATTATATAGGCATTTATATAACTTAAATTTTTAAAATAAATTGGTAATTTGCTTAATTAGTGCATATTAGTAATAAGTGCAGATTGGTTAATTGGCATTCAACATATGGTCTATCAGTTGGCCAGAATGCATTCCATGACAATTGTATACCAGATATGTATCCATATTATGCCATTTAACTAGTAGAGATAGGGTTGAGTGTATAATGTATTTTGGATATATTCTTGTTAGGCTACAAAGAATGCAGCTGACAGTTGTTAGAATACATAGAACTGCAGACAGATACAAGAGGCAGAAACAGAATTTTGTTTGAGCCATTGTGAAAGTATGTGATGTTAGGTATAATTACTGATTATATTGCTTTCCAATAATTATCTTTATCCCTTTCAATGTATACCTGTATATCATAATTAGTGGAAATTCTTTTTTTGTAGTAGGACTATAGTAACCCATCATGTAAACATAAGTATATTTTAATTGCATATTGAATGTAGATCTAAAAAATAAGTTTATAAAACAATATATTTTGATAAAAAGTATACAATTATTAATTCAAAACAACTTACATAGTGTAATGGAGAAGAAAAATACACAAAATTTTAACATTTTTGTAATCCAATCAAACCATCGAAAATGAAACGTAACTATTTAAATTATACTCTTAAAACATTAGTCGACATAAACGCAATTAAATATGAAAATAAATTAAGTAACAAATAAATATATATTTTTAAAAAATGTGAGTTTATTTATTATAAATGAAAAGGAAAATTATATAAATCAATTTAAATGATTGAAATGATTGAAATATAAAGACAGCTGTGAATTTTATGTTATTGTTCAAAACGATATTCACATCAACTATTAAAGATAATTAAGATGCTGATCAAGTAAGGGGCTGTTCAAAAATGACGTCAAGCTGTTTTGGGGGGGGGGTTGATAAATCCATGAAAAAGCGTGTTGGAGGGGTAGAGGGGGTTTCCAAAATTGTGACGTAACAAAATATTCCTGAAAAGCCACATACAGAAAGATAACTCTGTTGTATTATCTTTATTCTATTTTTAAAGCACATTGTTTCGTTTAAATTAATCGAATTTGCAGTTTATGCGGATTCACAAGTTATTCTAAATAATATTTGATTTTCTTAAGTTGTACTCAGACCTTTCAAAGCATACGGCAATGCTTACCCTTATTTACAAAAATCCAAATGCCAAAGTGAGGTAATCACCTTATGGAATGAAATAAAAAAATTGGCAGAAAATGTTCCACTAGCAGTTAGGTCTAAACTATGGCGAACCATCGAGACCATTCCATTCCTGTGTATATGTTTCAAATACAGAATTAAAAAGAAAAGGAACCCTTTTGAATTTTGGGGACAGGTAGGTAATCTAATATTCATTTATTGCTAAATTATTCACTATTTACTTGTTAAATATAACAAGAATAATTTAACTTCTTTTTGTGAAACTGCAATATTACATATATATTATGTTCGCAGTAGCGGATTCAAGGAAGGGGGTTTAAACCCTGCCTCAGCTTGTTGACAAAATTTTTTATATACCATATTATGGCTTATGGGACAGTAATTTAAAAAAAAATCGTTGCTGCGCGTAGATATGCATAGATACTTTTAAAATATATACCTACATATAATGTATGTGGGTATGTACATTAGCGGCTTTGTGCTTTCTTTGTCAATAAACAAAGAATGCATGTGTTTGTAATGATTCTTCGTCACAACATCTTTTGTTTTACTAATGTAGAAACATTTGTTATAAATGCGCTTGAACAAATTTAGAGTCACTGATCTATGATTTGAGAATAAATAGCCACGGGCTATTAGCCTCTCTGTTATCTAGTACCTAATTCAAACTTTAAAATACCTATAGATAAATTTTCGCAAAATATCTTACATATCACACGCAAATGTATTTTATACCTATTTTTCTAATAATTAAATAATAACCTTGTGTAATTTTCAGCTTAATGAAACGCTGTAAATTATTATCGTTGAGTGTGTATGAAGGGAGGGGGTAGAACTTAACGTGACGTCTTTTCTGAAGGGGGTTTCGAAATTTGTGACTGTGCGTGATACAAGGGGCCGGGGATGGAGTAAAATATGGCCCAAATTTTCGTGACGTCAATTTTGAACAGCCCCTAATACTTAAAGTTGTTTTTGACTAATTTTAACTTAACATTTTAAAAATCAATAAAGTGATATATTAACTGTATAAATGGTAAAAATAAGTATTTTTTCTATGAATAGGCAAGTAAGTCCATTTCTTTACTTTTCTGAACAACTTATTAAAAAAATAGTATTCATTGCAAGGGCGCAGCCAGGGGGGTGTGGGGGTGCGAACGCAGCCCCACAAAAGACTATGTTCCGCTCTCAGAGTACAAAAAAATTGTGGTGTTGTTTTTTAGGACAATGAGAAAACAAATTCCAATAAATAGCAAACATATAATAATTATAATATATATGAAAGTATATTTAACTATACTTAGGTTTATAATATATTCACTTTTTTAGTACAATATAATTTTATAGTACAATTTTACCTATATAATTGTATCACTAGTTAATGTAATTTTGAAGAATTTCCTATATGAAATACAGTAAACATATAATCTCATATAACCGATAAACATTGAAAATATTGAATTGTATTCCAGTATATATGCTAGCTAGGTCAAATGGCTTTCGTATTTATATATGTGCATGTGATACACCTATTTATATGCATTATATATCGGACCAATAGCTTTCGCAATCCTGACATCTGATCTCACCCCAGTACACAAAGAAAATGCCCTACTAAAATACGCTGACGATACGTATTTAATTATATCAGGAACCAACTACAATCAAAGAGAACAAGAATTAAATCACATACAAAATGGGCAACAACAAATAACCTAACTCTTAATGAAAATAAGTCGATTGAAACTATTTTTACTAGACCACGATTTGTGACCAGTATACCACTTCTACACAACATCACAAGAAAGACAGTAATCAATGTCCTTGGAGTTACGTTCAACCCAAAACTGTCTTTCTCTCCTTATTTTGCATAAAAAGTATGCGGTCCTATGGACTATCGAAAGAAAACCTACACCATATATTCCAGGCGATAATTATCCCCAAAATAACGAACGCATCTCAAGCCTGGTGGGGATACACATTCAAGCAAGATCGGGAAAGACTCGAACATTTTGTCAAACGAGCAAAGAAATGGGTTACTGTAAACAAGAACAAAAAAGTATTACAGCATGTGTCACAAAATATGACGCCAACCTTTTCAAATCAATAGTGGCAGACAATAACCACAAATTTCATTATCTCTTACCTGAAAGAAAATGCACAAAGTACACACTGCGCAAAACTTCCTTCAACTCGCGCAGCAGCAACCTACGACTTGAAAAACTTCACTTCAAGAAATGTTATTAATCAAAATTATTTTTGAGTACCAGTATGGCTGACAAATTTTTATTCTGTTAAACATGAACCACTCCTAAATTAACAATCTAAATTATAAGCTCCTTTTTCTATATCCTATTTTTCTCATTATTAAATGATCCCATAATATCGAACTAATTTCTGCACATTATTCCTAATCCCGAACATTTACATTATTATTACGTATAATTGTACTTAATCTGTTTCATTATACTCACAATACTCCTTTGCGTTCTGTCAAATGTTTTAAATATACAGTATTATTATTATAATAAATCAGATGGCGCCCTAGAGCTTTTGATAGTGATATCGAACTAAATCTTAAGAAGATCTTTAAATAAATTTAAATCTATTTAATTTAAATTAAATTAAAAATATTAAACCGAATTTCTATTCGCTGAAAAATTCTGAATAATTGCGATGTTGATCATTTCGGGAATTCCTAGTAAGTTGACGGAAAACAAATTCACAGCTTGTACAGAATATATTCAAACGAAACTAATTTTATATTATTTGAAAAATGAATCACATTATGAATTATATGCTATATGTAATTAAAAAATTTATAGTATATAAAGATATGAAAAATTAGAACAAAACGGAAATAAATAAAAAATACATTCTGAAATGTAATATGAGAAAAAAAGAAATATTGAATGTGATTTTTATATCATGCAATGGCAATCATTTAGTAATTTGATTTTCAGCTGTATTGCCCAGTTGGTTAGCTGAAGAAAATAGTTAGCACAGTTTGAGTCTTTATGTTTTATTCATAAACATAGTCTAATATATAATAATACATAATATATATCCTAACAAACCACAATAAAATTTCCTGAAAATAATAGTCTTTGTCGAATGGCTACGCGGGGGAGCTTAACCTATAAAACGACACACCAAGCATTAATTTTTTAAGGTTCTATGTCTTCTATATCAAATTGTAGTCTTCAAAAATCCTTAAAAGACATTGAATATTTTCAAATTTTTTTTTGTATAATAAAGGTGCATAACATATCAGCCAATCAGATTCCACTGGTACTAAAAATAGAATCACGCGCTGGGTGATTCAACATTTTTGCCGTATCAAACCTTGATCGCCCCGTCCATAAAAGGTTAATTAAATAGACAATTAATCAGATTTATTAATTCGGTTCGAGGACTTCGGTCATTGAATATTTCTTTAAATGAGTCTAGTTCCTAAACTATATGGTGATGTTTAAAAGTTCAAATGTTCGTATATATGGTTACGGGAATCGTTTAGTTTAGTTAAGCAAATTTTTGAAACTTTTAAAGTGACTTTCAAAGTGTCCTTCCAAGTTTTCAACTTTGAATTCTTTGAAGGTGAATCCATAGTTTAATCAAAGAGATCCAAGAAATCCATGGTTCCTTCCAAGTTATCAAAGTTTCGGGTCACTGGGTTGTATTCAAATTTGAGCATATTTTTTTGTTACTTACAAAGTGTAACAAACAGCGAATGTTTTGAAGACATTTTTACTTATATAAGCAACTTTAAGAAAATTCATAATACATTAGCCTTTCCTAAGTATCTTAAGATTATAATATTTTTTAGATAAAAATAAAATTTATTTTATTGAGCAATCTTTTTAGTACTTCCATAATTTTTCCGATTGAAGTATAATTGCTGTCTGTTATGTTGTCGCTGACGTCATTAGAATCAAAGTTTTGATCAACAAATTTGTGATTTGTATTTATAAAAAAACTTTCCAAATTTATAGAAAACTAAAAAATGTAGAAATCTGTTCTCTTTATTGTTTTTCAGGGTATTTGAAGGAATAGACCTCGTCAAATTGACTGAAGTCTTTATATAACAAATATTTACGGATAAATTTTTAATGTAGATTACGTATCTGGACAGAGCTTTTTTATGATTTTAAAAACCATTATATTGTTTCTTGATAACAATTTATAAATGGTAACATACAAAGTAATACTATTTTATCTGGCAATGATTCACTCATTGTAACTATATACACAATATTATTACTAAATTAAATAAATCGGGGAAAGTA